>WFAB01003424.1:0-16441 GCA_018977245.1 Lethenteron camtschaticum | reverse complement strand
TCAGCAGCAAGCAGCATCAGCAGCAGCAGCAGCAGCAGCAGCAGGAGGGGAAGGGGACATCCGAAGCGCTGCTGGATCGGTGAAGCGGCATGATGAGCGCGGTGGGCTGCGTGCCGTGCGAAAGAAATTCCACGTTAGGAGGGGCTCCTCCGCTCACGCGAACGGGTTGCGTTCCGGAGGTCTGCGTGCGTAAGTCGATTTCGTAAGTCCCAACTTTCATCCTCGAGATTCCAGATGCAGTTGTGTGCGGCGTGGACACTGAGCACGGGGGAATGGTTTCAAAAGTTGTATAATTTACTATAGATGTAGGTGCCGCTGGTTCTTACGTTTGTAGATGCCACTGGTTCTTCACATTCTGTAGATGCCACTGGTTCTTCACGTTCTGTAGATGCCACTGGTTCTTCATGTAATGCAGATGTAGATGCCACTGGTTCTGCACATGTAGATGCCACTGGTTCTTCAGTTGTAATGCNAGNATGCCACTGTTCTTCACGTTCTGTAGATGCCACTGGTTCTTCATGTAATGCAGATGTAGATGCCGCTGGTTCTTCACGTTCTGTAGATGCCACTGGTTCTGCAGTGTAGATGCCACTGGTTCTTCATGTTCTGTAGATGCCACTGGTTCTTCACGTTCTGTAGATGCCACTGGTTCTATTGTAGATGCCACTGGTTCTTCATTCTGTAATGCCAGTTTTCATGTAGATGCCACTGGTTCTTAANCGATGTAATGCAGATGTAGATGCCACTGGTTCTTCACGTTCTGTAGATGCCACTGGTTTTACGTTCTGTAGATGCCACTGGTTCTTACGTTCTGTAGATGCCACTGGTTCTTCATGTTCTGTAGATGCCACTGGTTCTTCATGTAGATGCCACTGGTTCTTCACGTCTGTAGATGCCACTGGTTCTTACGTTCTGTAGATGCCACTGGTTCTTCAGTTCTGTAGATGCCACTGGTTCTTCACGTTCTGTAGATGCCACTGGTTCTTCATGTAATGCAGATGTAGATGCCACTGGTTCTCACGTCGTAGATGCACTGGTCTTACGTTCTGTAGATGCCACTGGTTCTTCATGTTCGTTCTAGTTCTGTAGATGCCACTGGTTCTTCACGTTCTGTAGATGCCACTGGTTCTTCAGTCAGATGTAGATGCCACTGGTTCTTCACGTTCTGTAGATGCCACTGGTTCTTCACGTCTGTAGATGCCACTGTTCTTCATGTTCTGTAGATGCCACTGGTTCTTCACGTCTTAGATGCCACTGGTTCTCNNCTCACTGTNNAGTCGTNATGCCACTNGGTNTCTTCATGTACNTGCTNAGTTTTAGATGCCCTGGTCTTCACTTCTGGTTCTTCACGTTCTGTAGATGCCACGGTTCTTCAGTTGTAGATGCCACTGGTTCTTCACGTTCTGTAGATGCCACTGGTTCTTCACGTTCTGTAGATGCCACTGGTTCTTCACGTTCTGTAGATGCCACTGGTTCTTCACGTTCTGTAGATGCCGTGTCTACGTTCTGTAGATGCCACTGGTTCTTCACGTTCTGTAGATGCCACTGGTTCTTCATGTAATCAGATGTAGTCCCTGTTCTACGTCTGTAGATGCACTGGTCTTCACGTTCTGAATGCCACTGGTTCTTCATGTTCTGTAGATGCCACTGGTTCTTCACGTTNTGTAATGCAGTTCTTCANTGTAGATGCCACTGGTTCTTCATATCAGATGTAATGCCCTGTTCAGTGCCACTGTAGATGCCACTGGTTCTTCACGTTCTGTAGATGCCACTGGTTTTACGTGTAGATGCCACTGGTTCTTCACACTTGNCAGATGTAGATGCACTGGTTCTTCACGTTCTGTAGATGCCACTGGTTCTTCACGTTCTGTAGATGCCACTGGTTCTTCACGTTCTGTAGATGCCACTGGTTCTTCACGTTCTGCAGATGTAGATGCCACTGGTTCTTCAGTATGCAGATGTGNCACTGGTTCTTCACGTTCTGTAGATGCCACTGTTCTTCACGTTCTGTAGATGCCACTGGTTCTTCACGTTCTGTAGATGCCACTGTTCTTCAGCAGATGTGTCCTGTATTCACGTTCTGCAGCTGTAGATGCCACGTTCTGCAGATTAGATGCCACTGGTTCTTCACGTTCTGTCTCAGCTGTAGATGCCACTGGTTCTTCACGTTAATGCCACTGTTATTCAGTGTAGATGCCACTGGTTCTGCAGTTATCCCGTTCCGCAGCTGTGATGCCACACCACCGCCCTCTATTTCGCAGCTGTTAATCTAACGACTCTCGCTCCGGATAGCCATCTGGACTTAACGACCGGGTTTTTGTTCCTATCTCTGAAAGTCCGGCAAACATCGCGCAAAGTCCGGTCCGTCTCTCGGCGGCGGAAACAGCGGCTGCCGATGGAACGAGGGCTGTGGTTTCACCGCATGAATTCTAGATTTGAAGCTTTCGTGACTGCAAGGATTCATACTCTTAGTTTTTTCGGTAAAGTCACGTATACGCTCAAGGTGCGATGTAGCAAGATGTTGACCACCTCGCCTGGTGTACGGGAGGTCGTGGGTTCGATCCCGACCCTGACGCAGCGAATCTGGCTGTGACGGTCCCGTCTACGATGTAGCAAGATGTTGACCACCTCGCCTGGTGTACGGGAGGTCGTGGTTTCGACCCTCGCCGACCCTGACGCCTGACGCAGCGAATCTGGCTGTGACGGNTCCGTCTACGATGTAGCAAGATGTTGACCACCTCGCCTGGTGTACGGGAGGTCGTGGGTTCGATCCGACCCTGACGCCTGATACGGCAAATCTGGCTGTGACGGTCCCCACCTGATGACGGGGACTTGTGTTGCCTCCGAAACGTCGTGATTCATCTTCTGGTTCGTTCGGTAAAGTCACGTAGAAGGGAAGTAATAAAATAATAAAAATAAAACACAATAAATAATTCTCACGACGTTTCGGCCACAACGCAAGCAGCCGTCCTCAGGTGAAGACCAGGTCTGTCGGGGAGACAGCGTCTGAATGAGATTTTTATTATTTTATTTGTATAAATTTTAATTTCATTTTTACCCACGTGACTTTACCGAAAGAACTAAGAGTGTGTCTCACCGCATCACCGCGCGGCGCTTTCGGATACGCTTTTGCGGCCGTCTGGAACGCTCTTCCATTCCGGTATTCGGAAGCCGCTGGGTGCTACGATGAGACTTGTTTTTCATCAAGATCGACAAAGTCGTTTCCTCAGAAAGTGCTTTTTTTGTGTGGATGTTGTCCATCCCCCGCCCCAACTTACAACGTTCATAGAGACAAATATACTCATCACACAGAGACCCACAGACTCACCACACAGAGACCCACAGACTCACCACACAGAGACCACAGATTCACCACACCGAAATCCATAGACTCATCACACAGAGACCCATAGACTCACCACACGTAGACCCGTAGACTCACCATACAGAGACCCATAGACTCATCACACAAAGACCCATAGACTCATCACACAGAGACCCATAGTTTAACATACGTACACACACATACGTACACACACATACGTACACATACGTGCACACACACACATACGCACACACACGTACGTACACCGCGCTTACCACTTGTGTTGGTCGTGGCGCGGGTGTCGAGAAGTGCGTTATGAATGGAGGTGTGTGAATGTGTACAGTGACCTGGTTGGTTGTGTGTCTGTGTGCCCGTGTGTGTGTGTGCCTAGGGCTGTGTGTGTCTATGGCTGTGTGTGTGTCTTGTGTATTTTTCTAACTGTTTTGTTATTGTTTGTCCAACATGCGCCTTCGGTATTTTCATTAAAATATTTGGCCAGCGTTCGCTGTGTGCAGTGTGTGTGTGGTGTGTGTGTGTGTGCAGTGTGTGTGTGCAGTGTGTGTGTGGTGTGTGTGTGTGTGTGGTGTGTGTGGTGGTGTGTGCAGTGTGTGTGTGCTGTGTGTGTGTCGTGTATGTGTCGTGTGTGTGTACTGTGTGTATACTGTGTGCAGTGTGTGTACTGTGTGTGTGTACTATGTGTGTGTGTACTGTGTGTATGTTCTGTGTGTACTGTGTGTGCTTGTACTGTGTATACCCAGCGTGCAAACATTGGGGAGACAAAGGCGGCCGGGCCTGGTGCTGGCCACAATGCCAGCCTTCGTCATCGGTGCTGCTACTCGCTACTCACAGCACTTGCCCCACGCAGTCTTGAGGCTACACGGGAGATCTTTGTCACTGTTTGACCCCCTCGTGAGATCACAGTGACCACACGGGAGATTGTTCAGTGTGGCAAGAGGCCGCTGGTTACACAGATTGCGGTTTCAATCCAGCCGCTGGTCTGGTTGACCCACCCACCAACTCACCCACTCACCCACCCACTCATCCACCCACTCATCCACCCACCCACCTACCCACCCACCCTCTCACCCACCCACCCTCTCACCCACCCACCCTCTCACCCACCCTCTCACCCACCACCTCTCACCCACCCATCATTCACTCATCCACCCACTCACCCATCCACCCACCCCTCTCACTCACCCACCCACCCTCTCATCCACCTAACCACCCACCCACTCAACCACCTACCCACCCACTCATCAACCCACTCACCCACCCACCCACTCATCCACCCACCCACTCACCCACCCACTCACCCACCCACTCATCACTCATCCACCCACCAACTCACCCACCCACCCACTCACCCACCTACCCACCGACTCACCCATCCATCCACCCACCCACCCACCCACTCACCCACCACGCACCCACTCACCCACTCACCCACCCACTCACCATCCACCCACCCACTAACCTATTCACCCACCCATCCACCCACTCATCCACTCACCCACCTACCCACCGACTCACCCATCCATCCACTCTCGCACCCACTCATCCACCCACTCACCCACCCACCACCCACTCACCCACTCACCCACCCACTCACTCACCCATACACCCACCCACTCATCCACCTATTCACCCACTCACTCATCCACTCATTCACTCATCCACCCACTCACCCACCTATCCACCCACTCACCCATCCATCCACTCTCGCACCCACTCATCCACCCACCCATTCACCAATCCACTCACCCATCCACCCACCTACTCATCCACCCACTTATCCACCCAACCATTCACCCATCCACTCACCCATCCACTCACCCATCCACCCACCCACCTACTCATCCACCTATCCACCCACTCATGAGCCTTAACATACTTTTGAGGCAAGTGTTGTTTGCGTGCACCGATGAAGGCGATGTTTACACACTGCACCAGGCATCCGTTTGAGGCCGAGTCGACCTAGGGGAGGCCCAGAACCGGGTCAATGGTCTCGGCCGTGAGCGGGAATCGAACTGGTTGCTGGGTTCGTATCGCAGCGCGCTAACCGCTGCACCACCCATCCAATCGCTACGCAGGGAGCGGATTCACAACCAACAAAAATCGATACGTGTCAATGGAAACAAACAAAATAATTGGCGACGTTTCGGGCAACGACCCTTCTTCAGAGCGCATCAATAAAAAAAAAATATTCCCACCGCAGTCGCCTTGAGCGCGTGCAAATTGCTGCCCATGAATCAGAATCGCAATTCTTTATTTAGACGCCGTCGAAACCGCAGCAAGGCCACGTGGCGTTCAATAGCGACACGTGTCCCTGACGCCTCATTTGCATATCAACAACAAAATTTGCATCTAATTAGCATATCAACGGCAACCGTCAGGCAAGGGCTTGCCACGTGACGTCGACTGGCCCCACCCCGCCCCCCCGCCCCGCCCCGCCCGACTCGGCAGCCAATGAGGAGGAGGCGGCGCGAGCCCTCGGGCAATGGATCGCGCGCTGAGCCGGTGGGAGGGGGGGGGNCGTGGTTTAGAGGGGGGAGGGGCGGAGTGGGGGGGGGGGAAGAGAGGGGAGGGGCTGAGAGGGGGGGGGCGACTTGGACCTGGTCACGTGACCGCTGCTGCCCTTCCCCAGTGCTGCCCGGTTGGACCTGCTGAGTGAATTCTCACGAGGCTGCCCTTTCAACACGAGGCTGCCCTTTTAACTTCATGCGGCTGCCCCCCTTTCCACCCCCCACGATGTCTGGTGAGTGCTGCTGCACGTCTCATCGTCACTGTTGCACTTTTTAACTTTTTTTGACATTTTAATTACGGAAATTTTTTTCAGATGTTTGTTAATACACTTCAGACGCTGTTTTGTCGACAGAGCTGTTCTTCACCTGAGGACGGCTTGCTTGCGTTGTGGGCCGAACGTCGTGAGAATTTTTTATTGTGTTTTATTTTATTATTTCCTTTGTGAGAATTCGATTTTACGTTTTATTTTATTATTTTATTATTTCCCTTTGTGAGAATTGTATTTTATAAAGTTTTATTTTTATTATTTATTATTTGCCCTTTGCGAGAATTGTATTTTATTACGTTTAATTTTTATTATTTCCCTTTGTGAGAATTGTATTTTATTATGTTTTATTTTATTATTTCCCTTTGTGAGAATTGTATTTTATTGTTTAATTTTNATTGTTTTGTTATTTCCCTTTGTGAGAATTGTATTTATGTTTATTTTTATTATTTTATTATTTCCCTTTGTGAGAATTGTATTTTATTTTTATTATTTTATTATGTCCCTTTGTGAGAATTGTATTTTATAATGTTTTATTTGTATTATTTTATTATTTCCCTTTGTGAGAATTGTATTTATAATGTTTTATTTTTATTATTTCCTTTAGTGAGAATTGTATTTATTATGTTAATTTTTATTATTTTATTATGTCCCTTTGTGAGAATTGTATTTTGTTATGTTTTATTTTTATTATTTCCCTTTGTAGAATTGTATTTTATTATGTTTTATTTTTATTATTTTATTACTTCCCTTCTACGTGACTTTACCGAAAGAACCAAGAAGATGAATCCCTGCAGTCACGAAAGAAGCTTTAAATAGAAAAAAGCTGTCGGTAAATTTCGATTGAAAGGTTTCGTGAGTGCAGGGGATTCGTATTGTTGGTTCTTTTGGTTAAAGTCACGTAGAAGGGAAATAATATTTCTAAAAAGTTTTATTTTTTATTATTTTATTATTTGCCTTCACGTAGAAAGGAAATAAAAGTTTTATTTTTATTAAATAAAATAAAAAGTAATATTTGTATTATTTTATTATTTGCCTTCACGTAGAAGGGAAATAATATATTTTTAAAAGGGTTCTTGTTATTATTTTATTATTTCCTTCACGTAGATGGGAAATAATATTTTGTAAAAAAGTTTTATTTTTTATTATTTATTATTTCCTTCACGTAGAAGGGAAAAAAAATATTTTTAAAAAAGTTATTGTTATGATTTTATTATTTCCTTCACGTAGAAGGGAAATAATATATTTGTAAAAGTTTTATTGTTATTATTTATTATTTTCCTTCACGTAGAAGGGAAATTAAAAAACTTTAATTTTTATTAAAATAAAATAAAAANGTAATATTTGTATTATGATTTTATTATTTCCCTTCACGTAGAAGGGAAATAATATATTTGTAAAAAGTTTTATTGTTATTATTTTATTATTTCCTTCACGTAGAAGGGAAATAATATTTTTTAAGTAATTTTTTCTTTTATTATTTCCCTTCACGTAGAAATGAAATAATATTTAAAAAAATTTAATTTTAATTTTATTTTATTATTTCCCTTCTACGTGACTTTAACCGAAAGAACCAAGAAGAATAAGCTGGCGGTAAGTTCACACAAAACGTGAAATTAAACTTGAAATGGAAACCGGTTTTTTGTGTGTGTGGGAGTAAACCGGTTACCGGTTGTTGTCAAATCTTTGAGCACAGTGCCAAATCTTCAGGGTGGCCCAGAAGTGAGGACACACAAGGCGTGTTGTTATACTGGGTGGCGCAAAAGTTGCTGATGATGATGATGTTGATGCTGATGATGTTGATGATGATGATGCTGATGATGATGTTGATGATGATGATGTTGATGATGATGATGTTGATGATGTTGATGATGCTGATGATGTTGATGATGTTGATGATGTTGATGATGCTGATGATGATGTTGATAATGATGTTGTTGTTGTTGATGATGCTGCTGATGGTGCTGATGTTGATGATGTTGATGATGTTGATGATGTTGATGATGATGATGATAATGATGTTGTGTTGTTGTTGATGATGGTGCTGATGTTGATGATGGTGATGTTGATGATGTTGTTGTTGATGATGCTGATGATGTTGATGATGGTGCTGATGTTGATGATGTTGCTGTTGATGATGATGTTGATAATGATGTTGTTGTTGATGATGCTGCTGATGATGTTGATGATGATGTTGTTGATGTTGTTGTTGTTGCCACCAGCCATGAGTTTCGCTCTCCTCCTCGTCCTCGCCGTGGCCACCTCCTCNGCTCGCGCCGTCCCATTGGGGGGGGCACCAGCAGCCCCCCCCCACTGAGAGCACCAACGCCACCGTGAGCCCCCCCCCCCACCACTGTGACCCCNTCCCCACTGTGTGACCCCCTCCCCCCCCACTGTGACCCCCTCCCCCCCCCACTGTGTGACCCCCCCCACACTGTGACCCCCCNACTGTGTGACCCCNTCCCCACTGTGACCCCTCCCCCCCCCCNACTGTGTGACCCCCCCCCACACTGTGACCCCCCACTGTGACCCCCCCCNACTGTGACCCCCTCCCCCCCCCACACTGTGACCCCCTCCCCCCCCACTGTGTGACCCCCCACTGTGACCCCCTCCCCCCCCCACTGTGACCCCTCCCCCCCCTGTGTGACCCCTCCCCCCCCCCACTGTGACCCCCCCCACTGTGACCCCTCCCCCCCCACTGTGACCCCCCCTGCCTCCCCGTGTGTGCGTGGGGAGCGGTGGCGCAGCGGTTAGCGCTACGAACTCGGGCAGCGGCAGCGATCACCTGAACAGCCGCTTCACCACCTACCCCCCCCCTCCCCTAGGTCGACTCAGCCTCAAATGAGTGTCTTAGTGCAGTGGTGGTGTAGTGAACATCGCCGCTGGGGAGAGACAAAGGCGGCCGGGCGTTGTGCAAGTTCATGTATTCGGTGTAGCCCTGTGAGCCATTCGGCTCTTGAATCGGGTGCAACCGCGACAAGAAAATAACTAAAACATTAACAAGAAATCATCTTAAAGTGAATATGTGGCTGAGTGCAAACAGAAAATTTACAAGAAAAGACAGAAAAATATTGTAGAAAAAACACCGTTACACACCAACGCTGTGTGCGAAAATCCCAGTGGGATGCAAGTCAAACAACAACAACAACAACCACAAGACAACTTAGATTAAGGCCATCAGTCTAACTCTGTACTACAACAAACAACAACAACCACAAGACAACTTAGATTAAGGCCATCAGTCTAACTCTGTACTACAACAACACAAACAACAACAACACAACTTAGATTAAGGCCATCAGTCTAACTCTGTACTACAACAAACAAACATGGCGAAACCAATACACTTTTCGAAATCACCAAAATAAAGCCATAAAAGTCAAACAACAACCACAAGACAACTTAGATTAAGGCCATTAGTCTAACTCTGTACTACAACAACACAAACAACAACAACAACCACAAGACAACTTAGATTAAGGCCATCAGTCTAACTCTGTACTACAACAACACAACAACAACAACAACAACCACAAGACAACTTAGATTAAGGCCATCAGTCTAACTCTGTACTACAACAACACAAACATGGCTAAACCAATACACTTTTCAAACCCTGCAGCCATAGCTGGCTGCATGAGTCACTCCACAACAGCAGGAGCATCAATTGGAGTATTATAATATTTCAATGTGTTGCTGGCCACCCACCCCTCTGTGTGTAGCCACAGTGGCGGTAGCCTTCATAGGTGCTGCTACTCGCTATTAACAGCACTTGCCCCTGCAGCCTGTTAGAGGCTACACGGGGGATCTTTGTCTGTGTGTGAGGTGCTAGCTAACAGCACTTGCCCTGCAGCCTGTAGAGGCTACACGGGGATCTTTGTCTGCGTCTGTGTGTGAGGTGCTAGCTACCAGCACTTGCCCCTGCAGCCTGCTAGAGGCTACACGGGGGACCTTTGTGTCTGTGTGTGAGGTGCTAGCTAACAGCACTTGCCCCTGCAGCCTGAAGAGGCTACACGGGGGACCTTTGTCTGTGTCTGTGGTGCTAGCTAACAGCACTTGCCCCTGCAGTCTGAAGAGGCTACACGGGGACCTTTGTCTGTGTCTGTGTGTGAGGTGTAGCTAACAGCACTTGCCCCTGCAGTCTGTAGAGGCTACACGGGGATCTTTGTCTGTGTATAGGCACTGCTACTCGCTACCACTAACAGCACTTGCCCCGGCAGTCTGAAGAGGCTACACGGGGGACCTGTGTCTGTGTGTGTGGTGCGAGCTACCAGCACTTGCCCCTGCATTCAGTCAGAGGCTACACGGGGGATCTTTGTCTGTGTCTGTGTGTGAGGTGCTAGCTAACAGCACTTGCCCCTGCAGCCTGTAGAGGCTACACGGGGATCTTTGTGTGTGAGGTGCTAGCTAGCAGCACTTGCCCTGCAGCCTGTTAGAGGCTACACGGGGGATCTTTGTCTGTGTGTGAGGTGCTAGCTAACAGCACTTGCCCCTGCAGTCTGTTAGAGGCTACACGGGGATCTTTGTGTGTGAGGTGCTAGCTAACAGCACTTGCCCTGCAGTCTGTTAGAAGCTACACGGGGGATCTTTGTCTGTGTGTGAGGTGCCAGCTAACAGCACTTGCCCCTGCAGTCTGTTAGAGGCTACACGGGGACCTTTGTCTGTGTGTGAGGTGCTAGCTAACAGCACTTGCCCCTGCAGTCTGAGAGGCTACACGGGGGATCTTTGTCTGTGTGTGAGGTGCTAGCTAACAGCACTTGCCCCTACAGTCTGAAGAGGCTACACGGGGGATCTGTATCTGTGTGTGAAGTGCTAGCTAACAGCACTTGCCCCTACAGTCTGAAGAGGCTACACGGGGGATCTTTGTCTGTGTGTAAGGTGCTAGCTAACAGCACTTGCCCCTGCAGTCAGTCAGAGGCTACACGGGGGCCTTTGCCTGTGTCTGTGTGTGAGGTGCTAGCTAACAGCACTTGCCCCTGCAGTCAGTGAGGCTACACGGGGGATCTTTGTCTGTGTCTGAGGTGCCAGCTAACAGCACTTGCCCCTGCAGCCTGTTGAGGCTACACGGGGGACCTTTGTCTGTGTGTGAGGTGCTAGCTAACAGCACTTGCCCTGCAGCCTGCTGAGGCTACACGGGGGATCTTTGTCTGTGTCTGTGTGTGAGGTGCTAGCTAACAGCACTTGCCCCTGTGGTCTGTTAGAGGCTACACGGTGGGTCTGTGTATAGGCACTGTGTGCTACTCGCTAGCTAACAGCACTTGCCCCTACAGTCTGAAGAGGCTACACGGGGGACCTTTATCTGTGTCGCGTGCCCCCCAGGCCGCTCACTACGAACGATACCTGCGGGAGGTCATCGACGTTTTAGAGACGGATGACGGATTCCGCCAGAGGCTCCAGGCGGCGAACATGGCGGACCTGAAGGTGGGAACACAACAACGTGTAGTGTGTGTGTAGTGTATAGTGTAGTGTATAATGTAGTGTGTAGTGTAGTGTGTAAGTGTATAGTGTAGTGTGTAGTGTAGTGTGTAGTGTAGTGTTGTGTAGTGTGTAGTGTAGTGTAGTAGTGTATGTGTAGTGTAGTGTGTAGTGTAGTGTATAGTGTAGTGTGTAGTGTAGTGTGTAGTGTAGTGTAGTGTAGTATGTAGTGTNTACGTGTGTAGTGTGTAGTGGTGNATAGTAGTGTAGTGTAGTGTAGTGTAGTGTAGTGTGTAGTGTAGTGTGTCAGTGTAGTGTAGTAGTGTAGTGTATAGTGTGTAGTGTATAGTGTAGTAGTATAGNGTAGTGTGTAGTGTGTAGTGTAGTGTGTAGTATAGTGTATAGTGTTGTAGTGTATAGTGTAGTGTGTAGTGTGTAGTGTAAGTGTAGTGTGTAGTAGTAGTGTAGTGTGTAGTGTAGTGTGNAGTAGTGTAGTGTAGTAGGTAGTGTAGTGTGTAGTGTGTGTGTAGTAGTGTATTAGTGTAGTAGTGTATAGTGTAGTGTGTAGTGTGTAGTGTAAAGTGTAGTGTGTAGTGTAGTGTGTAGTGTATAGTGTAGTGTGTAGTGTAGTGTGTAGTGTAGTAGTGTAGTGTATAGTGTAGTGTGTAGTGTATAGTGTAGTTTATAGTGTAGTATGTAAGTGTAGTGTATAGTAGTGTGTAGTGTAGTGTATAGTAGTGTGTAGTGTAGTGTGTAGTGTATAGTGTAGTGTATAGTNGTGTGTAGTAGTGTAGTGTGTGAGTGTATAATGTAGTGCATAGTGTAGTGTATAGTAGTAGTAGTGTATAGTGTAGTGTATAGTAGTGTAGTGTGGTGTATAGTGTGGTGTGTAGTGTGTAGTGTAGTGTATAGTGTAGTGTATAGTGTGGTGTTATAGTAGTGTAGTGTATAGTGTAGTATATAGTGTAGTGTATAGTAGTGTAGTGTATAGTGTAATGTATAGTGTAGTGTATAGTGTAGTGTATAGTAGTGTAGTGTATAGTGTATAGTATAGTGTATGTATAGTAGTGTAGTGTATAGTGTAGTGTAGTATAGTGTAGTGTAGTGTATAGNGTATAGTGTAGTGTATAGTATAGTGTAGTGTATAGTGTAATGTATAGTGTGGTGTATAGTGTAGTGTATAGTGTGGTAGAAAATGAAAAATAACACAGGTCAACACACTTTTTCTGGCATAAGGTATTCCAACGGGTTTAATGTAATTTTGGGGTGCCGATTCCAAATCTGGCATCAGTTTTTGTCTATCACATCAGGTTTTTGAGATATGAAATGTTGCATTTAAAAAAAAAACTGCAGAGAAAAATATTAAATGAATGTGGATATCTACATAAAATGATATTATAAACACACTATCCTAAAATACAGCACCTATTTTAACACTAAAGCAAGTCACTTCGCAACAACTTGCAATCATATGACAGAGTTAATTTCGGGTAAAATCAGTGAAAATGGCGTATTGCTAGCATAAAAATGAGTGTGTTGAGCAAATTGTAGTTTGGAATAGTGAAATAAAAATAATGAAATGAAAACAATCGAGTGTAGTGTATAGTGTAGTGTATAGTGTAGTGTAGTGTGTAGTGTAGTAGTGTAGTGTAGTGTATAGTGTNTAGTAGTGTAGTGTATAGTGTATAGTGTAGTAGTGTGTAGTGTAGTGTGTTAGTGTAGTGTGTAGTGTATGTGTAGTGTAGTGTGTAGTGTAGTGTATAGTAGTGTGTAGTGTGTGTAGTGTGTAGTGTATAGTAGTGTGTGTAGTGTAGTGTATAGTGTATAGTGTATAGTAGTGTAGTGTAGTGTAGTGTNGTATGTAGTGTGTAGTGTAGTGTGTAGTGTATAGCACTAGTGTAGTGTGTAGTGTAGTGTGTAGTGTAGTGTGTAGTGTATAGTGTAGTGTNTAGTGTAGTGTGTAGTGTATAGTGTAGTGTATTGTAGTGTATAGTGTAGTTTATAGTGTGTAGTGTATAGTGTAGTGTGTAGTGTAGTGTATAGTGTGTAGTGTAGTGTTTAATGTAGTGTGTAGTGTAAGTGTAGTGTGTAGTGTTGTGTATAGTGTAGTGTGTATAGTAGTGTAGTGTGTAGTGTAGTGTATAGTGTAGTGTATAGTGTAGTGTATAGTGTAGTGTAGTGTATAGTGTAGTGTATAGTAGTGTATAGTGTAGTGTGTAGTGTAGTGTATATTGTAGTGTAGTGTGTAGTGTATAGTGTAGTGTATAGTAGTGTAGTGTACAGTGTAGTGTATAGTAGTGTAGTGTATATTAGTATAATGTATAGTAGTGTAGTGTATAGTGTAGTGTATAGTAGTGTATAGTGTATAATAGTGTATAGTGTAGTGTATAGTGTAGTGTATAGTAGTGTAGTGTATAGTGTACTGTATAGAAGTCTAGTGACTTTCACGGAGGCACACGCTTGAACAGGCAGACAACATCCTTCGTTCGAACACCCCAACACGGTAACTGCCTAATCCCGCGGGATAACGACGTAGGTGGTGACCTCCACGGGTAACTCAGACCACAACGGGGTAACTGCATCACGGGGTCGGTCAGTAGCGCTGCCTCAGCCACCGAGCCGAGCGCTACGACAGCCGCGATTGCTCCCGCGACCTCCCTTTTATCCTCCGACCATTTTGCCTCGCTCCCCCTACGACTACGCCCCCCCCTCCCTTCTAGATCTCACCACGTGTCCCACGTCATCATCCGCGTGACGTCATCATCCGCGTGACGTCATCATCCGCGTGACGTCATCATCCGCGTGACGTCATCATCTGCGTGACGTCATCATCTACGCGACGTCATCATCTACGCGACGTCATCATCTACGCGACGTCATCATCTACGCGACGTCATCATCTACGCGACGTCATCATCTACGCGACGTCATCATCTACGCGACGTCATCATCTACGCGACGTCATCATCTACGCGACGTCATCATCTACGCGACGTCATCATCTACGCGACGTCATCATCTACGCGACGTCATCATCTACGCGACGTCATCATCTACGCGACGTCATCATCTACGCGACGTCATCATCTACGCGACGTCATCATCTGCGCGACGTCATCATCTACGCGACGTCATCATCTACGCGACGTCATCATCTACGCGACGTCATCATCTGCGCGACGTCATCATCTGCGCGACGTCATCATCTACGCGACGTTATCACCTACGTGACGTCATCATCTACGCGACGTCATCATCTATGCGACGTCATCATCTACGCGACGTCATCATCTGCGCGACGTCATCATCTACGCGACGTCATCATCTACGCGACGTCATCATCTACGCGACGTCATCATCTACGCGACGTCATCATCTACGCGACGTCATCATCTACGCGACGTCATCATCTACGCGACGTCATCATCTACGCGACGTCATCATCTACGCGACGTCATCATCTACGTGACGTCATCATCTACGCGACGTCAACATCTACGCGACGTCATCATCTGCGCGACGTCATCATCTACGCGACGTCATCATCTACGCGACGTCATCATCTACGCGACGTCATCATCTACGCGACGTCATCATCTACGCGACGTCATCATCTACGCGACGTCATCATCTGCGCGACGTCATCATCTGCGCGACGTCATCATCTACGCGACGTTATCACCTACGTGACGTCATCATCTACGCGACGTCATCATCTACGCGACGTCATCATCTACGCGACGTCATCATCTACGCGACGTCATCATCTGCGCGACGTCATCATCTGCGCGACGTCATCATCTACGCGACGTCACATCTACGCGACGTTATCACCTACGTGACGTCATCATCTACGCGACGTCATCATCTACGCGACGTCATCATCTACGCGACGTCATCATCTGCGCGACGTCATCATCTGCGCGACGTCATCATCTACGCGACGTCATCATCTGCGCGACGTCATCATCTGCGCGACATCATCATCTGCGCGACGTCATCATCTACGCGACGTCATCATCTGCGCGACGTCATCATCTACGCGACGTCATCATCTGCGCGACGTCATCATCTGCGCGACATCATCATCTGCGCGACGTCATCATCTACGCGACGTCATCATCTGCGCGACGTCATCATCTACGCGACGTCATCATCTACGCGACGTCATCATCTACGCGACGTCATCATCTACGTGACGTCATCATTTACGTGACGTCATCATCTACGCGACGTCATCATCTGCGCGACGTCATCATTTACGTGACGTCATCATCTGCGCGACGTCATCATCTGCGCGACGTCATCATCTACGCGACGTCATCATCTACGTGACGTCATCATCTTCATCATCATCATCTACGCGACGTCATCATCTTCATCATCTACGTGACGTCATCATCTTCATCATTTACGTGACGTCATCATCTACGCGACGTCATCATCTACGCGACGTCATCATCTACGTGACGTCATCATTTACGTGACGTCATCATCTACGCGACGTCATCATCTACGCGACGTCATCATCTACGCGACGTCATCATCTACGTGACGTCATCATTTACGTGACGTCATCATCTACGCGACGTCATCATCTGCGCGACGTCATCATCTACGCGACGTCATCATCATCATCTTCATCATCATCATCTACGTGACGTCATCATCATCATCTACGTGACGTCATCATTTACGCGACGTCATCATCTACGCGACGTCATCATCTACGTGACGTCATCATCTACGCGACGTCATCATCTGCGCGACGTCATCATCTACGTTACGTCATCATCTACGCGACGTCATCATCTACGCGACGTCATCATCTACGTTACGTCATCATTTACGCGACGTCATCATCTACGCGACGTCATCATCTACGTGACGTCATCATCTACGCGACGTCA
>WFAB01003423.1:0-16456 GCA_018977245.1 Lethenteron camtschaticum | reverse complement strand
ATATATTAATATAAATGACAAAAATTAATAAATACAAGAAAATATGTAAATTACATAGGCGCGCGGGTGGGGGTCGTGGTGCTTAGAGGGGGTGGTGGTTGGGGGAGGGTGGTGGGTGTTGGTTGGAGGTGGTTGTGGTGGTGGTGGTGGTTGAGGTGGTGGTTGGGGGAGGGTGGTGGTGGTGTTGGTTGGGGGTGGTGGTTGTGGTGGTTGAGGTGGTGGTGGTGGTGTTGGTTGCAGGGGGTGGTGGTTGGAAGAGGTGGTGTTGGTTTGGAGGGGTGGTGGTGGTTGGAGGTGGTGTTGGTTGGAGGTGGTGGTGGTGGTGGTGGTTGGGGAGGGTGGTGGTGGTGTTGGTTGGGGTGGTGGTTGGTGGTGGTTGGAGGTGGTGGTGGTGGTGGTTGGAGGTGATGGTGGTTGGAGTGGTGGTGGTGGTTGGAGGTGGTGGTGGTGGTGGTGGTGGTTGGAGGGGGTGGTGGTGGTTGGAGGGGGTGGTGGTGGTGGTGGTGGTTGGTTGTGGTTGCAGGGTGTGAGTCGGGTGGAAGTGGTCTCTGTGTGTGTGGGGGGGGGGGGGTGAATGGAACACGCGAAATTAAATTTCGCGGGCCAAGTTTATTTTGTGTGTGTGCCAAATATCAGTGGCGTCTCATGTCTTTAATATCGCATTGTGTAGCCACATAATCTCATCGCTACTCTCACCGTACATCCCCCCCCCCCATGTCCCCCCCTTCACCCACCCCTCCCAATCTCCCCTCCCCCACTGCATTACGCCTAGGTACATATTTCACATCCTCAGTGTCAACAATCATTGCTGTGGTACCTGCATGTGCTTGTGTTTGTGTGTGTCCGTGGGTGTCCGTGTGTGTGTGGAGGAGCGGTGGTGCAGCGGTTAGCGCGCTTAGCTATGAACCCGGTGACCCGGGTTCGATTCCCGCTCACGGCCAACACCGGTGACGATTATCTGAACCGGTCCCGGGCCTCCCATAGGCCGACTCAGCCTCAAATAAATACCTGGTGCGGTGTGTAAGCATTGCCACTAGGGAGACAAAGGCGGTCGGGCGTGGTGCTGGCCACCCACCCCCTCGTGTACCGTTCCGCCCTTCATAGGTGCTACTTGCTATCAGCACTTGCCCCTACAGTCTGTTGAGGCTATCCGGGGGATATTTGTAAATCTGAGTACTGTAAATGATGTGGATTTCCTCTCCAACACACAACCGGGTGTGTGCTGTACTCGTAACGAATCGACACGTTTTCTTCCCGTGACAAACCTCACTTATTGGCTGTGTCGGGTAGTGGCGGGTTTAACGACACATTTGTATTTACACGATCTCTAACCCAACAACAACAACAACAACCTACATTGTGGATGATATTGGTCGCGACAGCCTACCACGTGCTAAACAGACGTGGGTTTGTCGATCATCTCCGACGATTTCAAAGTGCCACAGCTCCCAGCGGCTTGCTAATATCGCGAGCAAAGAGCGTTCCAGACGGCAGCGGAACCGGTTTTGTTCGATGGTTAGCCCCCGAAAGCCGCCGCTGTTGTTGCTGTTGCGATGATGATCCGAACAGGAGATGAGCAGCGAGTTGTGTTCATTCGTTTATACCCTGGGTTCATGTCCATGCACATTGCGAGGCTGCTGCAGCTGTGGGCGTACCTGGCTAACAAGCGCCATGACCTCGCCAACTTCGCCTGTGCTCAGGCGAGAAAAAAGATGCTGCAAGGTGACACTGACGGCTGCTCTGTGGAGCTTCCAGTGTTCAGGGGCCTGCTCAAGGCGCGGCTCCGGCTGGAGCACGCCACGTGACACACACGTGTCGGTGATGTGCAGCGCGTCTTATTCGAGCGCTGGGGAGCCGGACAAGCCCCTCTCTGCACCAGCGTGCACGGCACCTCGTGGTGTTCACCTTGTGAAGCGCTCGCTCGTCACCGTGGCGTGCGCGATGACCACCACCACCACCACAACCACCACAACCACCACCACTACCACCACCACCACAACCACCACCACAACCACCACAATAACCACCACCACAACCACCACCACCATCACCACCACAACCACCACAACCACCACCACAATCACCACCACCACCACGTGGCTTTTCTTTCGTGTTGTGCGCGGTGCATTTAGCGCCACAGCGCGTGGATTCGTAGCGTTTATTTTCATTTGTGTTGCTGGTGACTTTGTGTGTTTCTTATCGGAATCGCCTCCAGTGCTGTTGCTGCTGGTGGCAATAAAAGTTGTTTAAAAGTCAAGTCTACCACTATCTATTTCCATCTCTCTCTCCCACAGCTACTTCTCTCTCTACCCCTCCCCGTCTCTCTTTATCCCTCTCTGTAAACCTCTCTCTTTTTTTTACGATCAGTGGAAACAAGAAGATGCTCGGTGTAGTCGGCACTTTGCTTCGTTCATCATTTCGTATTTTTTTTCATTTAAACTTAGCTTTATGTAAACCCCCACCTCTCGCTCACTCTCTCGCTCACTCGCTCGCTCATTCTCTCACTCGCTCACTCTCTCGCTCACCCTCTCGGTCACTCACTCACTCACTCTCTCGCTCACTCTCTCACTCACTCACTCTCTCGCTCACTTTCTCACTCACTCTCTCGCTCACTCACCCACTCTCTGAGTCACTCTCTGAGTCACTCTCTCGCTCACTCTCTCACTCGCTCTCTCGCTCGCTCTCTCGCTCGCTCTCTCGCTCACTCTCTCGCTCACTCTCTCGGCCACTCTCTCGCTCACTAACTCACTCACTCACTCTCTCGCTCACTCTCTCACTAACTCTCTCACTCACTCACTCTCTCTCTCGCTCACTCTCTCTCACTCTCTCGCTCACTCTCTGGGTCACTCTCTCGCTCACTCGCTCGCTCACTCTCTCGCTCACTCGCTCACTCTCTCACTCTCTCGCTCACTCTCTCGCTCGCTCACTCTCTCGCTCACTCTCTCACTCTCTCGCTCACTCTCTCGGTCACTCTCTCGCTCACTCTCTCACTCTCTCTCGTTCTGCACGCAGCCCTTCTCGCAGTCCGACGGCCTCCGACGGGTAGCTCACATCACCACGCAGAGCTCCCCGTCATCTGCCACCGAGCACACGGCCTCCTCCATCTCTCTGCCTCTCTTTTACATATCTCTCACGCCCTGGCGACAGACGACGCGGACAGCGTGCGTTCGGTCTTGGGGAGGGGGGGGGAGACCTCAACTGCGCCCTGTGCCCGAGCTCTCGACCCACAACACCGCTGAGTTCTCACACGGAACCCACCAACCTGATGCTGAAATTGGATCAGCAATCAAGCCCAGCAGCAGTACTACTGGTGCTACCACTGCTGCCACCGCTGCGGCTACTGCTGCAGCTGCTTTCAAGGCAGATGAACCTTGCCAGGCTGCGTCGGCTTTCTCGAAATGCCCAGCGGTGTTAATTTGCTCGGTGACAGTAACATTTCGATTTAAAGCTTCTTTTGTGACCGCAGGGATTCATCTTCTTGGTTCTTTCGGTAAAATCATCACGTAGAAGGGAAAAAATAAAATCATAAAAATAAAACATAATAAAATAATTGTCACGACGTTTCGGCCACAACGCAAGCAGATGTCCTCAGGTGAAGAACAGGTCTGTCGGAAAGACAGCGTCTGAATGAACACCACCAAGCTTGGCAGCGTATATTTAAACTGGGTGTGACAGACCTGTTCTTCACCTGAGGACGGCTGCTTGCGTTGTGGCCGAAACGTCGTGAGAATTATTTTACTATGTTTTATTTTTATTATTTTATTATTTCCCTTCTACGTGGTGACTTTACCGAAAGAACCAAGAAGATGAATCCCTGCAGTCACGAAAGCTTTAAATCGAAATTATTTTATTATGTTTTATTTTTATTATTTTATTATTTCCATTCTACGTGGTGACTTTACCGAAAGAACCAAGAAGATGAATCCCTGCAGTCACGAAAGCTTTAAATCGAAATTATTTTATTATGTTTTATTTTTATTATTTTATTATTTCCATTCTACGTGGTGACTTTACCGAAAGAACCAAGAAGACTGTTACATTGTCCCGTTGAATCGCCACTCGGTTGCCCGTGCTGCTGTCGAGTCTTCCAGAGCGGAGCGGCCGTGTCGCCTATGGAGACTCAACGCGCGGCTTCTTGGAGATAGGGGGTTGAATGGAAGCTTTAACGCCTTTGTGAGCTCAATGGCTGCCTGCCGAGAACAGCTTCATATTCTTAGTTTTTTCGGTAATGTCACGTAGGTAAAAAATTTAAAATTAATAAAAGTAAAATAAAAATAAAATAAAAAATCACGACGTTTCGGAGGTAACACAAGCTCAGAGGGCCTTACCTGCTACAATGAAAAAAATATATATGAATTATTCTTAGGTCTTTTTCGGTAAAGTCACGTAGGAAAAAATTTAAAATGAATAAAAGTAAAATAAAAATAAAATAAAAATCACGACGTTTCGGAGGCAACACAAGCTTCCGTCTTCAGGTGGAACCGTCACAGCCACGACAGCTGTATCAAGTGAGAGAAATTCCAAGAACACAGTCCTTGTATATATTGAAAGCGATGGGTATGACCTTGTTATCTCGGCATCTCTTGAGAAGCTGTGACTTCTCGTCTCATTGTCTGTTAAAAACTCTAACAGACAGGTGGAATTCCTCCCCGTAGAGGGTGTTCATTCTAGATTTGAAGCTTTCGTGACTGCAAGGATTCATATTCCTAGGTTTTTTCTGTAAAGTCACCTACGTGACTTTACCGGTTCCATCGGCCGTGTGGCTCAGCCGAATCTCCCCAGGGTCATCGGACTGTGTGTGCCTTCTGAGGTGCCACGCAAGATCTGGGTCCCACCGGTACGTGGGGGTATCTGCGGCTCAACTTTCTGGCATTTGAGGTCCATTTTCAGGAGACTGGAGGTGCCTTTTCACGAAAGCGTTTTCATTTATGGGGTAGGCCTTGCCTGGCTAATAAGCGCCACGATCTTGCAAACTTTGTCTGTGCCCAAAGCAAAGAAGGCGCAGTTTGATCATTGGGTTTTTACACTTCCATCTGGCAACAAAACTGACACCTTTTTTTACAAGGAGTCATGTTTACATAGACCACAATACCTGCAGTCATAATGTAAACAAAAAACATAACTCTGATAATGTGCACTGTCCTTGAAGTTAATTGGTCCACACCCGAGACAGCTTTCCTTAGAGCCTAGTCTCACATGGTCCAACCCATATGAGACTAGGCTCTAAGGAAGGCTGGTCCAACCCATGTGAGACTAGGCTCCAAGGAAAGCTGTCTCGGGTGTGGACCAATCAACTTCAAGGACAGTGCACACATTATCAGAGTTGTGTTTTTTGTTTGCATTATGACTGCAGGTATTGTGGTCTATGTAAACATGACTCCTCGTAAAAAAAGGTGTCAGTTTTGTTGCCAGATAGAAGGGTAAAAAAACAATTATCATATTTTTTACTGGCAAATGAGGTTCCAATGGTGTAAATGCTTACCCCGAGCTCTCACACTCTGATGGTGCATTGTCTTTGAGTTGTGCGCCTTTTGGTGTCATATGGTCCAACACCATGTGAGACTAGGCTCTAAGGAAAGCTGTCTCGGGTGTGGACCAATCAACTTCAAGCACAGTGCATACATTTTCAGAGTTGTGTTTTGTGTTTGCATTATGACTGCAGGTATTGTGGTCTACGCAAACATGACTCCTTGTAAAAAAAGGTGTCAGTTTTGTTGCCAGATAGAAGGGTATAAAACAATTATCATATTTTTTACTGGCAAATGAGGTTCCAATGGTGTAAATGCTTACCCCTAGCTCTCACACTATGATGGTGCATTGTCTTTGAGTTGTGCGCCTTTTGGCTTCATCTGGTCCAACCCATGTGAGACTAGGCTCTAAGGAAAGCTGTCTCGGGTGTGGACCAATCAACATCAAGGACAGTGCATACATTATCAGAGTAATGTTTTTTGTTTGCATTATGACTGCAGGTATTGTGGTCTATGCAAACATGACTCCTCGTAAAAAAAGGTGTCAGTTTTGTTGCCAGATAGAAGGGTAAAAAACCAATCATCATATTTTTTACTGGCAAATGAGGTTCCAATGGTGTAAATGGCGCAGTTTGTCAAGACGCTGCAAGGCGACAATGGTAACTGCTCTGTAGTGCCAATGTTCAGGGGCCTGCTTAAGGCATCGCTCCAACTGGAACGCGTGAACCACTCGAATGCCAGTGGCACGCGCGTGTTCGTTGAACAGTTGGGGGGGGGGGGGGGGGGATGAGGCGGTCAAGCTCTCTGCACTGGTGCAAGCGGCATTCTGTCTTTCACTTTATAATGAGCTTATTGGTCGAACGTGCCGTGCATAACGATGCAATGTTTGTGTCCTTACTTAGTAAATTAGCCACTCACCCGATCACTCCCTCACCAACCCAATCACCCATTGACTCACTCACTGACTCACCCACTGACTCACTCACCCACCCACTTGCTCACTCATTCACCCGGTGAACCAACCGCTCACCCACTCACTCACCCACTCACTCATCCACTCACTCACACAATCACTCACCCACTCACTCACCCACTCACTCATCCAATCACTCACCCACTCACTCATCCAATCACTCACCCACTCACTCATCCAATCACTCACCCACTCACTCACCCACTCACTCACCCACTCACTCATCCAATCACTCACCCACTCACTCACCCACTCACTCACCCAATCACTCACCCACTCACTCACCCACTCACTCATCCAATCACTCACCCACTCACTCACCCACTCACTCACCCACTCACTCATCCAATCACTCACCCACTCACTCATCCAATCACTCACCCACTCACTCACCCACTCACTCACCCACTCACTCATCCAATCACTCATCCAATCACTCACCCACTCACTCATCCAATCACTCACCCACTCACTCACCCACTCACTCATCCAATCACTCACCCACTCACTCATCCAATCACTCACCCACTCACTCACCCACTCACTCACCCACTCACTCACCCACTCACTCATCCAATCACTCACCCACTCACTCATCCAATCACTCACCCACTCACTCATCCAATCACTCATCCAATCACTCACCCACTCACTCACCCACTCACTCACCCACTCACTCACCCACTCACTCACCCACTCACTCATCCAATCACTCACCCACTCACTCATCCAATCACTCACCCACTCACTCACCCACTCACTCACCCACTCACTCATCCAATCACTCACCCACTCACTCACCCAATCACTCACCCACTCACTCACCCACTCACTCACCCACTCACTCATCCAATCACTCACCCACTCACTCACCCACTCACTCACCCACTCACTCATCCAATCACTCACCCACTCACTCACCCACTCACTCACCCACTCACTCACCCACTCACTCACCCACTCACTCATCCAATCACTCACCCACTCACTCACCCAATCACTCACTTACTCACTCACCCACTTTACCCACTCCGTCGAAAGCGGCGTTCACACGTGTAGCCTCTGTGGGTCTGTGTCAGAGGTCGCAACCGGGTACCCGATACCCGTACCCTACCCGATACCCGGCTACCCGTACCCGGCCGGGTACGGGTACCCGTTTGTGACCCTGGTGCGGCCGGGTACGGGTAGGCCGTGAGTCACTGGTGAGTAACTGTTTGTCACTCATTTCCCAACGTCTTGTCTCTTCTCACAATTCAAGTTCCTAGAATCAACCCACCTGCGCCTGCAACATGGCTTCATCCCAGAGGTCGCAATCAGGTACCCGATACCCGTACCCTACCCGATACCCGGCTACCCGTACCCGGCCGGGTACGGGTACCCGTTTGCGACCCTGGTGCGGCCGGGTACGGGTAGACCGTGAGTCACTGGTGAGTCACCGTTTGTCACTCATTTCCCAACGTCTTGTCTCTTCTCACAATTCAAGTTCCTAGAATCAACCCACCCGCGCCTGCAACATGGCTTCATCCCAGAGGTCGCAATCAGGTACCCGATACCCGTACCCTACCCGGGGCACATGCTGCGCCATGTGCCCCGGGTAGGGGTTTGTGACGTGATGTCGTATTCGATGTGACTTTGCATCGAAAATCGGCTACGGTGCTTTTGATGGTGGCAGCCATAAAAGTGGTTTAAAAGTAAAAAAATATAATATCTCAATGTCTCTCTCATTTTTTTCCTGTAAAACCAATTTATTAAACTTTGGAGCAACGTACATTTACAACAACATAAATGAATCCACCTGTGCCAAACTGTCAAATCGCAACAATATATACAAATAAAGTATGGGAATTAGAGGTTTTTTTTAAAAGTAGTGCTATACATAGCTGCACCTTAAAATATATATTTTTTATAGCCTTATATTTCTCGTCAGTTTATCTGTCTCTCTCTCTCCCATCGTGTCTATATCTCCCCCCTCTTTCTCTCTCTGTACATCTTTCTCTATGCCTCCCTTTGCACAACCCACTCAATCTCGCTCACGGTGTGTATGTGTGTGTCTCTCTCTCTCTCTGCCTCTTTTTCTGTTTCTCTTTGCCACTCTTTTAATCTCTCTCTCGCTATCTCTCTCTGTCTATCTCTCTCTCTCACACCGTGTGTGTGCATGTCTCTCTCTTTCTCTCTCTCCCCGGAGAGCGAGCCGCAGTAACGTTCGGTCAAAGCTGGAAGCGCCGTGCAATAGTCGGGGCTCACTAATCGACTCTCGAAATGGTTTTCAAAATAGCGGCGCCATCTCTATCTTAATTTTGGAGCTTTCGTGACTGTAGGAATTATTATTTGGTTCTTTCGGTAAAGTCACGTATAAAGATAAAATAATAAATTAAATAATAGCATGCGACGTTTCGATTGCAACACAAGCAATCATCATCAGGTATAAATGAAATAGCGACAAAAAATCTAACCAGAAAACTATGGACAGACATATAATCGAAACGTCGAATGCTATTATTTAGATTATTATTTTATCTTTATACGTGACTTTATCTCTCTCTCTCATCTATCTCTCTCTGTCTCTCTCCCTGTCTGTCTCTCTCTGTGTCTCTGTCTCTCTCTCTGTGTCTCCCTCCCTATCTCTGTCTGTCTCTCTCTATCTGTCTCTCTCTGTGTCTCTCTCTGTGTCTCTCTCTCTCTATGTTGCTGTTGTCGATGTTGGTGACCCCGTATCAAATGTGGCTGCGGAGCATTGCTGCTGCAGCAATAGAATTGGTTTTAAAAGTCTATGTCTCCCTCCCTATCAAGATCGCATTAAAGTTACATGGGCACAAGTCTGGCTCGACATATCCAACTACAAATAACATTCACAACAGTGCAAGTGGCAGGCTTCGTTGTTAACTAGGCCCCATATTCATCGTAACAATTTAACAGCATTGTAAAGGCAATCCCAACATTATAACAGCATTCCCAGTATTATAAGAACATTAACGAACTTACAGGAACTACTTCTTAAAGAACCCGCAATGAATAGATGCATGCGTCTTCACTGGGATGCCAATTGTGCCTCCATTTTGTCCTCTATGTAATGGCTGCCACCCATGCCTGGCCTCGTGACCCTTAACTGGATACCCTTAACTCGTCACTTGCTGATCACGTAACCAAACTCAACATTGTCATCAAGTTCAAGTTCATGTACTGTATTAGGTATATAGCCCTGTGAGCCATTCGGCTCTTGAATCGGGTGCAACCGCAACAAACATAACCATGAACAAAAAACATATTCAAGTGACTATGTGACTAAGTGCAAACAGAGAATCCAAGAAAAGACAGCAAAATATTGTAGAAAAACACCGTACACCAACGCTGTGTGCAAAAATCCCAGTGGGATGCAAGTCAAACAACAACAACAACCACAAGACAACTTAGATTAAAGCCATCAGTCTAACTCCGTACTACAACAAACAAACATGGCTAAACTAACCAACTTTTCGAAATCACCAAAATAAAGCCATGAAAGCAATGAAACATTGTCATGTCAGGAAGTTCCTGCGTAAACACACCCCTCCATATCTACCGTGGGGCAGAACAGTGGGCACGTGTGTGAGCACGTGGGTCTGCCCCGTGACCTCCTGCCAGCGGGCGTTCGACACTTCACGTGGCCTCAAGGTGCACATGGCCTTAGATTTGAATCTTTCGTGACTGCAAGGATTCATATTCTTAGGTTTTGTCGGTAAAGTCACGTAGGTAAAAAAAATTAAAATAAAAAAGTTAAATAAAAATACAATTAAAATCACGACGTTTCAGAGGCAACACAAGCTTCCGTCTTCAGGTGGAACCGTCACAGCACGACTGCTGTATCAAGTGAGAGAAATTCCAAGAAAACATTCCTTGTATATATACTGGTTGAGGGTGGGAGGAGCTAAGGCAGGCACCTGGATATAATTATTGTGAGGTTCGGTGCGGCTGAAGCACGCTGCTAGGAATGATTTTATTTTATTTTACTTTTTTTTATTTTTTACTTACGTAACTTTACCGAAAAAACTTAAGAATATTCACATGGCCTGGCACAAGCGTCGTGGTGACGTCACCGCCACTTAGTGGCGAATGGCGGTTGTTGTTGTTGTGTGAGCACGTGGTGGTGTAGCGGTGAGCGCTACGCTGCGCTACGAGCACGGCGACCCGAGTCCGATTCCCGTTCACGACCACCGCCAGTGATGATTGCCTCCCCTGGGTCAGAGGTCACAAACGAGTTTTGATTCGTTACCCGTACCCGGCCGCACCAGGGTCGCAAACGGGTACCCATACCCGGCCGTACCCGTACCCTACCCTTACCCGACCGGGTACGGGTAGGGTACGGGTACCTGATTGCGACCTCTGGGATGAAGCCATGTTGCAGACGCGGGTGGGTTGATTCTAGGAACTTGAATTGTGAGAAGAGGCAAGACGTTGGGAAATGAGTGACAAACGGTGACTCACCAGTGACTCACGGCCTACCCGTACCCGTAACCGGCCGCACCAGGGTCGCAAATGGGTCCCCGTACCCGTACCCGGCCGGGTACGGGTAGCCGGGTATCGGATAGGGTACGGGTATCGGGTACCCGGTTGCGATCTCTGACACAGACCCACAGAGGCTACACCTGTGAACGCCGCTTTCGACGGAGTGGTTAAAGTGGGTGAGCGAGTAAATGAGTGATTGGGTGAGTGATTGGATGAGTGAGTGGGTGAGTGAGTGGGTGAGCGGTTGGTTCACTGGGTGAATGAGTGGGCAAGTGGGTGGGTGAGTGAGTCAGTGGGTGAGTCAGTGAGTGAGTCAATGGGTGATTGGGTTGGTGAGGGAGTGATCGGGTGAGTGGCTAATTTACTAAGTAAGGACTTGTTAGTGAGTAAGGAGTTGTTAGTAAAGACTTGTTAGTAAGTAAGGAGTTGTTACCAAGTAAGGACTTGTTAGTGAGCAAGGAGCTGTTAGTAAGTAAGGACTTGTTAATAAGTAAGGACTTGTTATTGAGTAAGGAGTTGTTAGTAAGGACTTGTTAGTGAGTAAGGAGTTGTTAGTAAGGACTTGTTAGTGAGTAAGGAGTTGTTATTCGAGGCGTGTATGGCAATGGCGTTTGCGACCATGGTGCGGCCGGGTACGGGTATGGGTACGGGTACGGGGAGGCCGTGAGTCACTGTTGAGTAGCCGTTTGTCACTCATTTCGGGTAGGGTACGGGTAGGGAACGGCTACCCGTACCCTGCCGGGTACCGGTACGGGTAGCCGTTTGCGACCCTGGTGCGGCCGGGTACGGGGAGGCCGTGAGTCACCGGTGAGTAGCCGTTTGTCACTCATTTCGGGTAGGGTACGGGTACGGGTACGGGTAGGGAATGGCTACCCGTACCCGGCCGGGTACGGGTAGCCATTTGCGACCCTGGTGCGGCCGGGTACGGGTACGGGTAAGGAATCAAAACCCGTTTGCGACCTCTGGTCTGTGTGGGCCTCTTTGAGTACGAGTCTTTGTGGGTCTGTATGTGGTCTATGAGTATGGGTCTCTGTGTCTCTATGAGTATGGGTCTCTATGTCTCTATGAGTATGGGTCTCTATGAGTATGGGTCTCTGTGTCTCTATGAGAAAGGGTCTCTATGAGTATGGGTCTCTATGAGTATGGGTCTCTGTGTCTCTATGAGTATGGGTCTCTATGAGTATGGGTCTCTATGAGTGTGGGTCTCTGTGTCTCTATGAGAAAGGCTCTCTATGAGTATGGGTCTATATGAGTATGGGTCTCTATGAGTATGGGTCTCTGTGTCTCTATGAGTATGGGTCTCTGTGTCTCTATGAGTATGGGTCTCTATGAGTATGTGTCTCTATGAGTATGGGTCTCTATGAGTATGGGTCTCTGTTTCTTTATGAGTATGGGTCTCTATGAGTATGGGTCTCTGTGTCTCTATGAGTATGTGTCTCTATGAGTATGGGTCTCTATGAGTGTGGGTCTCTATGAGTATGGACACTCTGTGTCTCTATGAGTATGGGTCTCTGTGTCTCTATGAGTATGGGTCTCTGTGTCTCTATGAGTATGGGTCTCTATGAGTATAGGTCTCTATGAGTATGGGTCATTGTGTCTCTATGAGTATGGGTCTCTATGAGTATGGATCTCTATGAGTATGGGTCTCTGTGTCTCTATGAGTATGGGTGTTTATGAGTATTAGTCTCTGTGTCTCTATGAGTATGGGTCTCTATGAGTATGGGTCTCTATGAGTATGGGTCTCTATGAGTATGGACACTCTGTGTCTCTATGAGTATGGGTCTCTGTGTCTCTATGAGTATGGGTCTCTGTGTCTCTGTGAGTATGGGTCTCTATGAGTATGGGTCTCTATGAGTATGGGTCTCTGTGTCTCTATGAGTATGAGTCTCTATGAGTGTGGGTCTCTGTGTCTCTATGAGTATGGGTCTTTATGAGTATGGGTCTCTATGAGTATGGGTCTCTATGAGTATGGGTCTCTATGAGTATGGGTCTCTATGAGTATGGGTCTCTGTGTCTCTGTGAGTATGAGTCTCTATGAGTGTGGGTCTCTGTGTCTCTATGAGTATGGGTCTTTATGAGTATGGGTCTCTATGAGTATGGGTCTCTATGAGTATGGGTCTCTATGAGTATGGGTCTCTATGAGTATGGGTCTCTGTGTCTCTGTGAGTATGAGTCTCTATGAGTGTGGGTCTCTGTGTCTCTATGAGTATGGGTCTTTATGAGTATGGGTCTCTATGAGTATGGGTCTCTATGAGTATGGGTCTCTATGAGTATGGGTCTCTATGAGTATGGGTCTCTGTGTCTCTGTGAGTATGGGTCTCTATGAGTATGGGTCTCTATGAGTATGGGTCTCTATGAGTATGGGTCTCTGAGTATGGGTCTCTATGAGTATGGGTCTCTATGAGTATGGGTCTCTATGAGTGTGGGTCTCTATGAGTATGGGTCTCTATGAGTATGGGTCTCTGTGTCTCTATGAGTGTGGGTCTCTATGAGTATGGGTCTCTATGAGTATGGGTCTCTGTGAGTATGGGTCTCTATGAGTATGTGTCTCTGTGTCTCTATGAGTGTGGGTCTCTATGAGTATGGGTCTCTATGAGTATGGGTCTCTGTGTCTCTGTGAGTATGGGTCTCTATGAGTATGGGTCTCTGTGTCTCTATGAGTATGTGTCTATGAGTATGGGTCTCTATGAGTTTGTGTCTCTATGAGTATGGGTCTCTGTGTCTCTATGAGTATGGGTCTCTATGAGTATGGGTCTCTATGAGTATGGGTCTCTGTGAGTATGGGTCTCTGTGTCTCTATGAGTATGGGTCTCTATGAGTATGGGTCTCTATGAGTATGGGTCTCTGTGAGTATGGGTCTCTGTGTCTTTATGAGTATGGGTCTCTATGAGTATGGGTCTCTGTGTCTCTATGAGTATGTGTCTCTATGAGTATGGGTCTCTATGAGTGTGGGTCTCTATGAGTATGGACACTCTGTGTCTCTATGAGTATGGGTCTCTGTGTCTCTATGAGTATGGGTCTCTGTGTCTCTATGAGTATGGGTCTCTATGAGTATAGGTCTCTATGAGTATGGGTCATTGTGTCTCTATGAGTATGGGTCTCTATGAGTATGGATCTCTATGAGTATGGGTCTCTGTGTCTCTATGAGTATGGGTGTTTATGAGTATTAGTCTCTGTGTCTCTATGAGTATGGGTCTCTATGAGTATGGGTCTCTATGAGTATGGGTCTCTATGAGTATGGACACTCTGTGTCTCTATGAGTATGGGTCTCTGTGTCTCTATGAGTATGGGTCTCTGTGTCTCTGTGAGTATGGGTCTCTATGAGTATGGGTCTCTATGAGTATGGGTCTCTGTGTCTCTATGAGTATGAGTCTCTATGAGTGTGGGTCTCTGTGTCTCTATGAGTATGGGTCTTTATGAGTATGGGTCTCTATGAGTATGGGTCTCTATGAGTATGGGTCTCTATGAGTATGGGTCTCTATGAGTATGGGTCTCTGTGTCTCTGTGAGTATGAGTCTCTATGAGTGTGGGTCTCTGTGTCTCTATGAGTATGGGTCTTTATGAGTATGGGTCTCTATGAGTATGGGTCTCTATGAGTATGGGTCTCTATGAGTATGGGTCTCTGTGTCTCTGTGAGTATGAGTCTCTATGAGTGTGGGTCTCTGTGTCTCTATGAGTATGGGTCTTTATGAGTATGGGTCTCTATGAGTATGGGTCTCTATGAGTATGGGTCTCTATGAGTATGGGTCTCTATGAGTATGGGTCTCTGTGTCTCTGTGAGTATGGGTCTCTATGAGTATGGGTCTCTATGAGTATGGGTCTCTATGAGTATGGGTCTCTGAGTATGGGTCTCTATGAGTATGGGTCTCTATGAGTATGGGTCTCTATGAGTGTGGGTCTCTATGAGTATGGGTCTCTATGAGTATGGGTCTCTGTGTCTCTATGAGTGTGGGTCTCTATGAGTATGGGTCTCTATGAGTATGGGTCTCTGTGAGTATGGGTCTCTATGAGTATGTGTCTCTGTGTCTCTATGAGTGTGGGTCTCTATGAGTATGGGTCTCTATGAGTATGGGTCTCTGTGTCTCTGTGAGTATGGGTCTCTATGAGTATGGGTCTCTGTGTCTCTATGAGTATGTGTCTATGAGTATGGGTCTCTATGAGTTTGTGTCTCTATGAGTATGGGTCTCTGTGTCTCTATGAGTATGGGTCTCTATGAGTATGGGTCTCTATGAGTATGGGTCTCTGTGAGTATGGGTCTCTGTGTCTCTATGAGTATGGGTCTCTATGAGTATGGGTCTCTATGAGTATGGGTCTCTGTGAGTATGGGTCTCTGTGTCTCTATGAGTATGGGTCTCTATGAGTATGGGTCTCTATGAGTATGGGTCTCTGTGTCTCTATGAGTATGGGTCTCTATGAGTATGGGTCTCTATGAGTATGGGTCTCTGTGAGTATGGGTCTCTGTGTCTCTATGAGTATGGGTCTCTATGAGTATGGGTCTCTGTGTCTCTATGAGTATGGGTCTCTATGAGTATGTGTCTCTATGAGTATGGACCTCTATGAGTATGGGTCTCTATGAGTATGGGTCTCTATGAGTATGGGTCTCTGTGTCTCTATGAGTATGGGTCTATATGAGTATGGGTCTCTATGAGTGTGGGTCTCTATGAGTATGGGTCTCTGTGTCTCTATGAGTATGGATCTCTATGAGTATGGGTCTCTATGAGTATGGGTCTCTATGAGTATGGGTCTCTATGAGTATGGGTCTCTGTGTCTCTATGAGTATGGGTCTCTATGAGTATGGGTCTCTATGAGTGTGGGTCTCTATGAGTATGGGTCTCTGTGTCTCTATGAGTATGGGTCTCTATGAGTGTGGGTCTCTATGAGTATGGGTCTCTATGAGTATGGGTCTCTATGAGTACGGACACACTCTGTGGGTCACGGACAAAGCTCACCCCGTGTAGCCTGGGGTGAGGCTACACGGGGTGAGCTTTGTCCGTGCGTTCGTTCAGCGTGAATTTGCACGCCGTGTGCGCGCGTGTTCAAGAGGGTGCCTGCAAAACGTTGAGTGGGTGGTGGCAGATGCTCATTGCCATCATTGAATCGTTGGATATTTAACGCAAATCTTCCCTCCACAAAGAACGCATTGAGTCGTATTCCCCTCCCACCAAGCCGTTTACCGTGATCCGGCCGTAGCGCATTGAAGTGAATGTTGCAAAGCTTACACGGTTCGATTAGATCGGCCACCCTGGAAAATACTGCGGTGTCGTTTGCAGTGGGCACCACGGTGGCTAGAGGAGATGTTAACTACCTCGCCTGGTGTACAGGAGGTCGTGGGTTCGATCACGACCCTGACGCCTGTTGTATATTTGGAGTCTGCGTGTGTCTCTCTCTCATCATCATCACGGTGGCTAGGAGATGTTAACAACTTCGCCTGGTATACAGCGGGTAATTGGGTTCGATCCCGACCCTGACGCCTGCTGCTGTATATGGAGTCTGCGTGTCTCTCTCTCATCATCATCATCACGGTGGCTAGGAG
>WFAB01003422.1:0-16495 GCA_018977245.1 Lethenteron camtschaticum | reverse complement strand
CCGTGCCGGCCTTCAAGGAGCGGTGGGCGATGGAGGAGGCCATGTGCTCGGTGGCAGATGACGGGGAGCTCTGCGTGCTGATATGAGTTACCCGTCGGAGGCCGTAGGACTGCGAGAAGGGCTGCGTGCAGAACGAGAGAGAATGAGAGAGTGAGCGAGAGAGTGAGCGAGAGAGCGAGCGAGAGAGTGAGCGAGAGAGTGAGCGAGCGAGAGAGCGAGCGAGAGAGTGAGCGAGAGGGTGAGCAAAAGAGTGAGCGAAAGAGTGAGCGAGAGAGTGAGCGAGAGAGTGACCGAGAGAGTGAGCGAGAGAGTGACCGAAAGAGTGAGCGAGAGGTGTGGGTTTACATAAAGCAAAGTTATTATAAAAAAAATTACGAAATGATGAACAAAGCAAAGTGCCGAATACACCGAGCATCTTCTTGTTTCTGTAGTGGCGGTACGTGCTGGCAGGGGGGGGATCGTGTGAGAGCGCGTCGGGTGTGGCTACATCGCGGTCCGCAGGCAGATGTCCACATCGCGGTCCGCATAGGCCCCGCCCCCTCCCCTGGAGCGGAGGGCTATATAGGGCAATGTGCAGCAGCCCTCGGGGAGTTGGCAACCAGTGAAGACAGAAGACGGAGGAGGAAGAGGTAGGGCCCTGAGACCCCTAGCCCCGCTGTCCTTGTAAGGGCCGAGACCCTGTGTGGCTCAGAGGCGAGGCCTTGGGACCCGCGGCCGGGACGTCCTTGTGAGGGCCGGGCTGCGGGACCCATACCCCAGCTGGGGTGGGTCTGCGAGTTCCCCGGGAATCTACGGGGCCGGAGAGCCCGTGTGTGTGTAGCCGGGTTGGAACGCGTAGTGTAGGCTGTAGTTCGGCTACACGTGTTATTGTGGCTGAGTAGATGTTAAATAAAGTGTGCTACCCGTCAAGTGGTCTCCCGCCGTAATTACTATATTACATTTCCACTGATCGTAAACAAAAGAGAAAAAAAGCGAGAGAAGGGGGATGAGAGACAGAGGGAGAGACAGAGAGAGACACACCACTTCCTTCACAGCCACCCAGCTGAAACGGGATGAAAGGACGGCCCCGCCACGAACGATTATCACCCATCTATTATTCAGCCTCATCTCACAAGAAATAACACGAATTAATATTTACGCAAAACATCATAATCGAGGTGCCCATCAAGCTCCGTGTCTCCCCGGCGTCTCCCATCAATTAGCAGAATCAGTGCCGGATTTTCCTCGCAGCAAAAGTAGCTACATATGTAGTAGCTACTACACATGTAGTTGCTACATATGTAGTAGTAGATGCATATGTAGTAGCTACTACATATGTAGCTGCTACATGTGTAGTAGCTACTACATATGTAGTAGCTACTACATGTGTAGTAGCTACTACATATGTAGCTACTACATATGTAGTAGTAGATGCATATGTAGTAGCTACTACATATGTAGTAGCTACTACATATGTAGTAGCTACTACATATGTAGTAGCTACTACATATGTAGTAGCTACTACACATGTAGTAGCTACTACATATGTAGTAGCTACTACATGTGTAGTAGCTACTACACATGTAGCAGCTACATATGTAGTAGCTACTACACATGTAGTTGCTACATATGTAGTAGTAGATGCATTTGTAGTAGCTACTACATATGTAGCTACTACATATGTAGTAGTAGATGCATATGTAGTAGCTACTACATATGTAGCTGCTACATGTGTAGTAGCTACTACACATGTAGCTACTACATATGTAGTAGCTACTACATATGTAGCTACTACATATGTAGCTGCTACATGTGTAGTAGTAGATGCACGTGTAGTAGCTACTACACATGTAGCTACTACATGTGTAGTAGTAGATGCATATGTAGTAGCTACTACATATGTAGTAGCTACTACATATGTAGTAGCTACTACACATGTAGCTGCTACATATGTAGTAGTAGATGCATATGTAGTAGCTACTACACATGTAGCTACTACATATGTAGTAGTAGATGCATATGTAGTAGCTACTACATATGTAGCTGCTACATGTGTAGTAGTAGATGCATATGTAGTAGCTACTACATATGTAGCTGCTACATGTGTAGTAGTAGATGCATATGTAGTAGCTACTACACATGTAGCTGCTACATGTGTAGTAGTAGATGCATATGTAGTAGCTACTACACATGTAGCTGCTACATATGTAGTAGTAGATGCACATGTAGTAGCTACTACATATGTAGCTGCTACATGTGTAGTAGTAGATGCACATGTAGTAGCTACTACACATGTAGCTGCTACATGTGTAGTAGTAGATGCATATGTAGTAGCTACTACACATGTAGCTGCTACATGTGTAGGGCTGTTACAGAGGGTCTGTTTGTGTAGGGCTGTTTACATAGGGGCTAACGGAAAACAGACACAGTGGGCGGGGTCTCCGTGAGCACACGGGGTGGTGCCCGCAACGACGTCCGTACTGGACGGCGTGAGGGGGGTTTCGATCCTCTAACGGGGTATAAAAAGGGTTGAGCCAGAGAGCTCGGGGCTCAGTCTTAGAGTAGTTAAGAGAAGAGAGAAGACCGGCCAGATAGGCCCTGGACTCCCCCTGGGACGCCGCCCTTGTAAGGGCAGTGCAGGCTGGAGCCAGTGGCGTGGTCCCGGAACCAGAGTCAGACCTCTGGGATTCCGGGTACCGTAGCCCGACTAACCAGTGTCGGGCCAGACAGCCTCCCCTAGCCCGTTAGCGGAGGACTCAGCTAGGAAGGCTAGCTAGGGGTGAATTCCCAGTTGTACGGGTGAGGGGGCCGATACATCCCTCTACTACTGTAAGCCCTTTGTGTAAATAAATACGTGTGCCTTACCCCGTTGTCCACGCGTCTTCAACAACACTTCATCTGGCGTCAGAAGAACCAAGAACATGGACACGCGCCAAACAGCTCGAGCCAGGGAACAGCGGGCGGAGGACGCCGCCGAAATTGCCGAGCCCGAGATGGCTCTACTAGACGACGTGCAGCCGGGGCCGGATGCGGGCTTACCGGAGCATCACCATGAAGAGGAGCAGCGGGGAGACGACCTGAGGCTGGCTCATGAGAGGCTGGCGGAACTGCTCTACGCCGCTGCCGCTACGCTGAAGGACATCACACGGCTGGGGGCTGGTGGTCCACCGCGGGGCGAGGGGAACCGGCGTGTGGAGCGCCTTCCCGCCATTTCTGAAGATTTAAATTTTGAAATTCCCGCCATCGACGCAGCGACCGCTAGGGGCGTGGCCAACCTCAACCTGGGGTCCGACATCGGCCGCGCTGGGGCTGCTGCATCAACGACGGAGGAGGGCGCGTCATCAAAGCTGCGACAGGCGATGCCATCTGCCATTCGCGCCGAGACGCAGCCGAGTCGGGGAGGCAGCAGTCCACGGGACTCCACGGCAGCCGCTGCACTACACCAAAGGCTGCCCCCGCTTAAAGAATTCGTGGGCGCAGAGGGCGACTGGAGCGGCTTTCGAAGACGCTTCCTCGCCCACCAGGAGATGGCTAAATGGACGGACGAAGAAGCTCTCAGCGCCCTGCCGGCGCTCCTGGACGGCGACGCGCTGGCCGCCCTAACATCGGCACCAAAGGAAAAGCGCTCGACGTTACCGATGGCGCTGCAGCTGCTGGGAGGAGTCTACGGACCATCGGCGGAATGCAGACAGGAGTTCTACGACCGCAAGCGGGGAGAAAAGGAGTCGCCCCTAGCGTACCGAACGAGCCTCCTGGCGATGGCCAAGTCGGCCTTCCCCCGGATGGATGACGACGGCATCGACGCTATGGTGACGGAGAAGATACTCCTCCTGGCCGACGATCTTGACATTGCTGTCGTCGCACAGGAGGACGCGGAAATGACATCGCTCCAGGCGGCGCGGCTCCTCCACGCAAACCTCCTGTCGCTTCGACGCAAAGCCAGCAGAGCATCGGCGGGGCGTGCGGTGGCTGCAGCCACCCTTCCGACGGAGGAACTCTACGCCGTCGACCACCGACGGCAACAGGCGACGAGTGCACGGCCGGGCCAGGACGGGTCGGGCCGTTCCGACCATTCGTCACCTCCGACGTCGCTCCCGCGGTGTTTTAACTGCGGCGTCCGGGGCCACGTCGCCTCGGGGTGCCGCTCTCCTCGTCAGCGCGGGACGACACCTCACCGGGACGACGGGCCTCATCCCAAGCTCCACCATCAGAAACCGGCGAGTCGCGGCACCCCACACGTTTGGCCCACACACACACCCGTCACGCACTCAAACACCGCGACGAGAGGGGGGCCGGTATCACGCACCATCGCACCATCACGCACCACTCCGGGTACCCATATCGAACCCGGCCAGTGGTCCGTGCTGGCCGATCGTGTGGTTGCCGCATCGTCGGGGTCGTCGGCCGTTGTAGGTTATATCGACGGGGTGGAAGTGCGCATCCTGGTCGATACGGGGGCATCGGCGACTATTATTTCGGAATTAATTTATAACATTCTCCCTGTCCGGAGTCGTCCCTTGATGCCAGTCAACATACCATTCTATGCGGCTAACGGGGGCTCACTTGGCATCATCGGACAAATTCGTGCCCAAATTTGTATCGGGGAAATAAAATTGTCTGGGCCGATTTTTGTTTCGTCCTCGCTGGCGGTTCCGTGCCTGCTGGGGACGGACTTCCTGGCCAAAATGCCGATTGTAATTTTGATCGACCAGGGGTGCATAGAGCTTCCATCGGGCAGACGCATGGCGTTTCTGCCATCACCAGTTGCGACTCGGACGGCGTTCGCGACGGTGCCGGCGTTCGTGGAGAGAACGGTACGCGTTCCTCCGGGAACGCAAATGTTGGTGCCCTTGAAGCTTCGGCGGCCCCTCGTTAAGGGTGCCGGGGCACAAGGGGTACTGTTGGGACCGTCTAGGGCCGGGGTTAGTGGACCTGATTTACTACCGGCCCAGACCATAGTGAGAGGGGATAGTGAACCCTTCATCGCGGTCCTAAACGTGGGCTCGCGGACGGTGGTGCTCCCACAGGGGACCGTGCTTGCTCACGCAACGCCGGTGCCGTGTGAGGAGCCCGCCGTCAATTCCGTCAACACTGTCCCTGCGTCGCGACCGCGTTCGGACAGCGATGAAGGGTGGCTCGAGGCGCTTTGTGCGGGATCGACGGACCTGTCGGATTCAGAGCGTCAACAACTTAAAACGCTATTACGAGAATTTTCCGACGTTTTTAGTCGAGATAAATATGATTTGGGTTGCACTCACTTGCTGCGTCACCATATTGACACGGGTGACAGCGCGCCAATTCGCCAAAATCCGTTTCGGTTGAGTCCCGCCGAAAAGGAACATGTCAAATCGGCTGTTGATGACATGTTAGCCGCGGACATCATTTCTCCTTCCACCAGCCCTTGGGGAGCGCCGATCGTCCTGGTTAAAAAGCAGGACGGTTCGTTGCGGTTTTGCGTTGACTTCCGGCGTCTTAATAAAATTTCGGTTGCCGACGCATACCCGCTCCCTCGGATGGATGAATCGCTTGACGCTTTGGCGGGAGCGCGATTCTTTTCCACACTCGATTTACTTTCGGGATTCTGGCAGCTTCCTCTGGATGATGAGTCTAAGCCTAAAACTGCTTTTCGTACACCGCACGGCTTGTTTCAATTCAACAGGTTGCCGATGGGCTTGCACTCAGCGCCGGCAACTTTCCAGCGTTTAATGGAATTGGTTTTGGCTGGACTGCAATGGGAGTCGTGCCTCATTTATTTGGATGACGTTATCGTCTTTAGTAAAACTTTTGATGAGCATCTCCAGAGGTTGCGGGCAGTTTTCCTAAAGATGCGGGCTGCTAATTTGAAATTTAAGCCCCAAAAATGCCATTTGTTGCGTGATTCGGTGCGTTATTTGGGGCACATCGTGGGACGCTCAGGTATTGCTACCGATCCCGCCAAAACGCAGTGTGTCAGCTCCTGGCCGACTCCCACCACAGTGGGAGAAGTCAGGAGTTTTATTGGGTTCGCGTCGTATTATCGACGGTTTGTTGCTGATTTTGCAACGATCGCTAAACCCCTGCACGCTCTAACATCTAAAGGGGTTCGTTTCCACTGGGGTCAAGAGGAGGAGGCTGCGTTTCGCTCCCTTCGGGACGCCCTGGTGAGAGCCCCTCCCTTGATCTACCCTGATTTTTCGAAACCCTTTTTGCTCGACACCGATGCGAGCAACACGGGTATTGGGGGTGTGCTTTCCCAGGTGGTTGATGGCGTTGAACGGGTGGTCGCATACGGTAGTCGGGTGTTGTCTCCTGCGGAGCAGAGATATTGTGTTACCCGTAGAGAACTGTTGGCAATTGTTTTTTTCATCCAACAGTACCGCCCATATCTGTACGGTCGGCATTTCACCGTCCGCACAGATCATGCGGCACTACAGTATGCCCTGCGGGTTCAACAACCATCGGGACAGTTGTCTCGATGGTTGGAGGTTCTCCAGGATTTTGATTTTGAGACCACTTACCGTAAGGGCGTTCGCCATACCAACGCGGACGCTCTGTCACGCATGCCAACCGCCTCGGAATGTGCATGCCTCCTGGGGTCGGGACGTTGCAGACCTTCAGGGGACGCATCGGTCCCGATCCTGGCAGCCACCGACGACGACGAGCCACTGGCTGATAACTCAATCGAACAACAGGGAAGGGATTCCCTGTTGGGGTTGCCCGTCACTGAGTGGGGGCGCCTCCAAATGGAGGACACCTCCCTCCTCGGGTGGCGTCGTCGCGTCGGGGGTGCTGGCCGGGTGAAAGGTGATTCGGGTGCATGGGAAATGGTACAGGGTCTGCTCATGCATTGGGACGCAAAATCACAGCGACATCGGCTGGTCGTCCCTTCGGAGTTGCGAGGCAAAGTGGTGTGGGCCGCGCATGAGCGCCTGTTACATCTGGGGACTTTAAAGACCCTTGCACTGATACAGTTGGATTTTTTTTGGCCTGGTATGACAAAGGATGTGGGGGATCTTTTGAGTTCATGCCCGCGGTGTGCGCAGCGGAAACCGCCGGCGCGGGAGTCTAACCCGCCTTTGCAATCAATCAAGGTGTCCAGAATAAATGAGCTGGTCGCACTGGACATCTTGGGCCCATTTCCCGCCACCCCCAGGGGCAATAAGTATTTGCTGACAGGAGTCGAGTATTTTACACGCTGGCCCATGGCCTGGCCCCTTGCCAACCAGTCGGCAGCAGCCATCGTGGACGCCTTTGTTCAGGGATACGTCCTGGACAAAGGTGCCCCGGAACGGCTGCTGACCGACCAGGGTAAAAATTTTTCCAGCAAATTACTTAAACAAGTTTGTGACCTCTTAGGCACAAAGAAAATTCGGACCTCCCCGTATCACCCACAGACTGACGGAATGGTCGAGCGCTTGCATCGCACCATTTCGTCAATGATGGCACAGCAGGTCTCAGATTCCCAGACTGATTGGGACCTGCATATTCAGGGGGTCTTGGCGGCATATCGGATGGCACCCCATGCAGCTACGGGGTTTTCCCCCTTTTACCTTATGTACGGTCGCGAACCCGACCCGCCTGTTCGCGCCCAGCTGCAGATCCCCGACCAGCAAGGAAAAACTAAATTGGCTGACCACGTCAAGTTTAATTTGGCTAAATTAACAGAGGCGCGGGATGCTGCGAGGTTAAACTCGGACCTCCGTCAAAAGGCGAACGAGCGCCTCAGGTTGGGTCGGGCGCATGTCATACAATGGAAACCGGGGGACAGGGCATGGTTGCACTGTCCCCAAGTACCCCTGGCTACCTCCCCAAAGCTGGCGCGGCCGTGGCGGGGGCCTGTGGAAGTGGTCGAGGTCCTGCGACCACAGTGCGTGCGCATTCGTTGGGGGAAGCGGCGATGGTTCGTGCACCCCTCTCGGTTGAAACCTTTCGTCGCGGTACACAAATCCACTTCACACATGCGTGGCCAGACGTGTGGGGGGTCGACCGACTCACTGGGTCCGTCTCCACCGCGCTCACCTAATGCCTTGCCGGCCGTGCCACCTCCAGGTGCATCGAGACTGACGGGCTCACGCCCGACCACCCCTTCTGGGGATACCAACAGTCACGAGGCATCAGAGGAGGCCCCGCTCCCGGACGGACGATCGCCACCTGACGGTCCGCCACCCGGGGTTTCCCCGTGTGAGGGGCCCGCCGCAAGGACACGCGCAAAAATGCGCAGACTGTTGTGAAACCGCAAGGACACGCGCAAAAATGCGCAGACTGTTGAGGAACCGCAAGATTTGTATATATGTTGTGTTCAGTGTGTGTTGTGTGGGGGGGGGGGTGTTCCCTGCCCATTGCATTCACGTACGTTGGGCTCACCTGCTGTTGTGTGCATTGTGGCTTCGCTACAAATTGTATATAGCTTGCTCTTACGGTATCCGTATTTATTCGGGGGGGGTGCGTCGGATTGTTCCCTTTCAGGGTTGAGGGTTTGTTGTTATCATTGTCGTTGTTGTTGTAGTTACTGTTGGTTCCTTCAAGTTAGCGTTAAAAACGTTTTTTTTAAGGCACACGCGGGGATCTAGGGGTTAAATAACCTTTATTGAAAGTTGTTGCAGCCGGGACGGCTGCGAGCTGTACAGGGGGGGGTGATGTAGGGCTGTTACAGAGGGTCTGTTTGTGTAGGGCTGTTTACATAGGGGCTAACGGAAAACAGACACAGTGGGCGGGGTCTCCGTGAGCACACGGGGTGGTGCCCGCAACGACGTCCGTACTGGACGGCGTGAGGGGGGTTTCGATCCTCTAACGGGGTATAAAAAGGGTTGAGCCAGAGAGCTCGGGGCTCAGTCTTAGAGTAGTTAAGAGAAGAGAGAAGACCGGCCAGATAGGCCCTGGACTCCCCCTGGGACGCCGCCCTTGTAAGGGCAGTGCAGGCTGGAGCCAGTGGCGTGGTCCCGGAACCAGAGTCAGACCTCTGGGATTCCGGGTACCGTAGCCCGACTAACCAGTGTCGGGCCAGACAGCCTCCCCTAGCCCGTTAGCGGAGGACTCAGCTAGGAAGGCTAGCTAGGGGTGAATTCCCAGTTGTACGGGTGAGGGGGCCGATACATCCCTCTACTACTGTAAGCCATTTGTGTAAATAAATACGTGTGCCTTACCCCGTTGTCCACGCGTCTTCAACAACACTTCACATGTGTAGTAGTAGATGCACATGTAGTAGCTACTACACATGTAGCTGCTACATGTGTAGTAGTAGATGCACATGTAGTAGCTACTACACATGTAGCTGCTACATGTGTAGTAGTAGATGCATATGTAGTAGCTACTACACATGTAGCTGCTACATGTGTAGTAGTAGATGCACATGTAGTAGCTACTACACATGTAGCTGCTACATATGTAGTAGTAGATGCATATGTAGTAGCTACTACACATGTAGCTGCTACATGTGTAGTAGTAGATGTACATGTAGTAGCTACTACACATGTAGCTGCTACATATGTAGTAGTAGATGCATATGTAGTAGCTACTACACATGTAGCTGCTACATATGTAGTAGTAGATGCATATGTAGTAGCTACTACATATGTAGCTGCTACATGTGTAGTAGCTACTACACATGTAGTAGCTACTACATATGTAGCTGCTACATATGTAGTAGTAGATGCATATGTAGTAGCTACTACATATGTAGCTGCTACATGTGTAGTAGCTACTACACATGTAGTAGCTACTACACATGTAGCTGCTACATATGTAGTAGTAGATGCATATGTAGTAGCTACTACATATGTAGCTGCTACATGTGTAGTAGTAGATGCATATGTAGTAGCTACTACACATGTAGCTGCTACATATGTAGTAGTAGATGCACATGTAGTAGCTACTACACATGTAGCTGCTACATGTGTAGTAGTAGATGCATATGTAGTAGCTACTACATATGTAGCTGCTACATGTGTAGTAGTAGATGCATATGTAGTAGCTACTACACATGTAGCTGCTACATGTGTAGTAGTAGATGCATATGTAGTAGCTACTACACATGTAGCTGCTACATATGTAGTAGTAGATGCACATGTAGTAGCTACTACACATGTAGCTGCTACATGTGTAGTAGTAGATGCATATGTAGTAGCTACTACACATGTAGCTGCTACATATGTAGTAGCTACTACACATGTAGCTGCTACATGTGTAGTAGTAGATGATTATGCAGTAGCTACTACATATGTAGTACCTACTACATATGTAGTAGCTACTACATATGTAGTAGCTACTACACATGTAGCTGCTACATATGTAGTAGCTACTACATATGTAGTAGCTACTACACATGTAGCTGCTATATGTGTAGTAGTAGATGCATATGTAGTAGCTACTACACATGTAGCTACTACATATGTAGTAGATGCACATGTAGTAGCTACTACACATGTAGCTGCTACATGTGTAGTAGTAGATGCATATGTAGTAGCTACTACATATGTAGCTGCTACATGTGTAGTAGCTACTACATATGTAGTAGCTACTACACATGTAGCTGCTACATGTGTAGTAGTAGATGCATATGTAGTAGCTACTACATATGTAGCTGCTACATGTGTAGTAGCTACTACATATGTAGTAGCTACTACATATGTAGCAGCTACATGTGTAGTAGTACATGCATATGTAGTAGCTACTACATATGTAGCTACTACACATGTAGCTGCTACATGTGTAGTAGTAGATGCATACGTAGTAGCTACGGGCCCCGCACTTTCAAGAGCCCCGTGCTAAATGCTTTCAAGCTATCAATTTCGGTTCAGTGATTCTGCACTTGCTCTATTACTATAGTACTATACCGCCTTCAACTTTTATGAACGACCGGGTGTTTAAGGTGAGCGATTTGTCGTAATATCTGGGCTGTGTGACAAATGTAACAAAAATTAACCCGTAAAAACAAAGTTTTTCACTATAAATTCTTTATATGCGTGGCATCGGTTTTATTTTATTTTTCATTTCTGTTTTTTCTTGAGTAAGAGTTTCATTTTTATCACATTGCTATTTAAATTAAATATGAATTTTTGTTTCTTTCTAAAAAGTGGAAAATTTTGGAATTTTTTTTTCACGAAATTTAATTGTCACGCACAACGAGTCTGTGTGCAAAATGTCAGCTCGATTGGATCACTGGAAGTGGGTTAAAAAACGACCGAAAGATTTGCACGGTCCTAAGCAAGCAAGCAAGCACACAAGTGAACTTAATATAAAGGATTTTAAAAAAGTACAATTACTTTACCATGCAAGATATAATTTCATGTTATACTATTTGTACGTATTTCAAGATTTGAAGCTTTCGTGACTTGCAAGGATTCATACTTTTAAGGTTTTTTCGGTAAAGTCACGTAGGTAGAAATAAATAATAAAAATAATAATTATAGAAATAATAGAAATAAAATAAAAAATCACGACGTTTTGCAGGCAACACAAGTCTCCATCATCAGGTGGGACCGTCACAGCCAGATTTACTGTATCCAGTAAATTATTATTTAAATTAATTGTATTTTTATTATTTATTTCTACCTACGTGACTTTACCGATAAAACCTAAGAGTATATTTGAACGTGTTTATTTAGGGCCCCTTTGTAACACCATGTGCTACAGGTCCCGCACTAGCTTCATCCGGCAGTGACCACGAGCAGAAACAAAGCCACGATACCCTCCCCTCGTTCCCCCGTCTCCGACACCCCCAAATATACACACACACAGATAAAGATGCCCCGTATAGCCTTAACAGACGGTTAGGGGCAAGTGCTGTTAGCCAGCACCTATGAAGACACTCACTCACGCACACAGACAAAGACGCACAAAGACACACACACAAATACACGTATAAAGATGGGCCGTGTAGCCTCAACAGGCTTTTGGGGGCAAGTGCTGTTAGCGAGTAGCTCCTATGAGTAGCTCCGATGAGCCGCATGTATGGTGCGAAAGAAGTTTAACGCACAGGCATGCATACAGCACACCCACCGTCAGATGTGTGCTCGCCGACTTGTGCCAACACTCTGGGGGAGGGAGTTGAGAAATTCCCGCACCCCACCATCTCCCCCATCACCACCACCAACATCACCACCACCAACATCACCACCACCACCAACATCACCAACATCACCAACATCACCACCAACCTCACCACCACCAACATCACCAACATCACCACCAACACCAACATCACCACCATCACCAACATCACCACCATCACCAACATCACCACCACCACCACCAACATCACCAACATCACCACTATTATCACCACTACTACCACCACCACCACCACCAACATCTCCCCCATCACCACCACCGCCATCACCACCATCACCAACATCACCACTATTATCACCACTACTATCACCACCACCATCACCACCAACACCAACATCACCACCATCACCAACATCACCACCATCACCAACATCACCACCACCACCAACATCACCAACATCACCACTACTATCACCACTACTACCACCACCACCACCACCAACATCTCCCCCATCACCACCACCGCCATCACCACCATCACCAACATCACCACTATTATCACCACTACTATCACCACCACCATCACCACCAACACCAACATCACCACCATCACCAACATCACCACCATCACCAACATCACCACCACCACCAACATCACCAACATCACCACTACTATCACCACTACTACCACCACCACCACCACCAACATCTCCCCCATCACCACCACCGCCATCACCACCATCACCAACATCACCACTATTATCACCACTACTATCACCACCACCATCACCACCATCACCAACATCACCACCATCACCAACATCACCAACATCACCAACATCACCACCACCACCAACATCACCAACATCACCACTACTATCACCACTACTACCACCACCACCACCACCAACATCTCCCCCATCACCACCACCACCATCACCAACATCACCACTATTATCACCACTACTATCACCACCACCATCACCACCACCACCACCACCAACATCTCCCCCATCACCACCACCACCAACATCACCACCACCATCACCAACATCACCAACATCACCACCATCACCAACATCACCAACATCACCACTACTATTACCACTACTATCACCACCACCAACATTACCACTACTATCACCATCACTACCATTTATCACCACCACTACCATCTCCCCCATCACCACCACCACCAACATCACCACCACCATCACCAACATCACCAACATCACCACTACTATCACCACTACTATCACCACCACCATCACCACCACCAACATTACCACTACTATCACCATCACTACCATTTATCACCACCACTACCATCTCCCCCATCACCACCACCAACATCACCACCACCATCACCAACATCACCAACATCACCACTACTATCACCACTACTATCACCACCACCATCACCACCACTACTACCACCACTACTGCTCTCTGTGTGAGTCTATGATCTCTCTCTGTGTGAGTCTATACGTCTCTGTGTGAGTCGACAGCTGTCTCTCGCTCTCTCTGTGAGTCTATGAGTCTCTGTGTGAGTCTGTGGGTCTCTGTGTGAGTCTACGTGTTTCTCTCTGTGAGTCTATAAGTCTCTGTGTGAGTCTATGTCTCTCTGTGTGAGTCTATGGGTCTCTGTGTGAGTCTACGTGTCTCTGTGTGAGTCTACGTGTCTCTCTCTGTGAGTCTATAAGTCTCTGTGTGAGTCTGTGTCTCTCTGTGTGAGTCTATGGGTCTCTGTGTGAGTCTATGTCTCTCTGTGTGAGTCTATGGGTCTCTCTGTGAGTCTCTGTGTGAGTCTATGGGTCTCTGTGTGAGTCTATGGGTCTCTCTGTGTGAGTCTATGATCTCTCTGTGTGAGTCGATGGGTCTCTCTGTGAGTCTCTGTGTGAGTCTATGGGTCTCTGTGTGAGTCTATGGGTCTCTCTGTGAGTCTCTGTGTGAGTCTACGTGTCTCTGTGTGAGTCTATGGTTCTCTGTGTGAGTCTCTGTGTGAGTCTATGGGTCTCTGTGTGAGTCTATGGGTCTCTCTGTGAGTCTCTGTGTGAGTCTATGGGTCTCTGTGTGAGTCTATGGGTCTCTCTGTGAGTCTCTGTGTGAGTCTATGGGTCTCTGTGTGAGTCTATGGGTCTCTCTGTGAGTCTCTGTGTGAGTCTATGGGTCTCTGTGTGAGTCTATGGGTCTCTCTGTGAGTCTCTGTGTGAGTCTATGGGTCTCTGTGTGAGTCTATGGGTCTCTCTGTGAGTCTCTGTGTGAGTCTATGGTTCTCTGTGTGAGTCTTTGTGTGAGTCTACGTGTCTCTGTGTGAGTCTATGGTTCTCTGTGTGAGTCTCTGTGTGAGTCTACGTGTCTCTGTGTGAGTCTATGGGTCTCTCTGTGAGTCTCTGTGTGAGTCTACGGGTCTCTGTGTGAGTCTATGGTTCTCTGTGTGAGTCTCTGTGTGAGTCTATGGGTCTCTGTGTGAGTCTATGGGTCTCTCTGTGAGTCTCTGTGTGAGTCTATGGGTCTCTGTGTGAGTCTATGGGTCTCTCTGTGAGTCTCTGTGTGAGTCTATGGCTCTCTGTGTGAGTCTATGTGTCTCTGTGTGAGTCTATGGGTCTCTCTGTGAGTCTCTGTGTGAGTCTACGTGTCTCTGTGTGAGTCTATGGGTCTCTCTGTGAGTCTCTGTGTGAGTCTATGGCTCTCTGTGTGAGTCTATGGCTCTCTGTGTGAGTCTATGGCTCTCTGTGTGAGTCTATGGCTCTCTGTGTGAGTCTATGGCTCTCTGTGTGAGTCTATGGCTCTCTGTGTGAGTCTACGTGTCTCTGTGTGAGTCTATGGGTCTCTCTGTGAGTCTCTGTGTGAGTCTACGTGTCTCTGTGTGAGTCTATGGGTCTCTCTGTGAGTCTCTGTGTGAGTCTATGGGTCTCTGTGTGAGTCTATGGGTCTCTCTGTGAGTCTCTGTGTGAGTCTACGTGTCTCTGTGTGAGTCTATGGGTCTCTCTGTGAGTCTCTGTGTGAGTCTATGGGTCTCTGTGGTTAGGTCTCTCTGTGAGTCTCTGTGTGAGTCTACGTGTCTCTGTGTGAGTCTATGGGTCTCTCTGTGAGTCTCTGTGTGAGTCTATGGGTCTCTGTGTGAGTCTATGGGTCTCTCTGTGAGTCTCTGTGTGAGTCTACGGGTCTCTGTGTGAGTCTATGGGTCTCTCTGTGAGTCTCTGTGTGAGTCTATGGGTCTCTGTGTGAGTCTATGGGTCTCTCTGTGAGTCTCTGTGTGAGTCTATGGGTCTCTGTGTGAGTCTCTGTGTGAGTCTATGGGTCTCTGTGTGAGTCTATGGGTCTCTCTGTGAGTCTCTGTGTGAGTCTATGGGTCTCTGTGTGAGTCTCTGTGTGAGTCTATGGGTCTCTGTGTGAGTCTATGGGTCTCTCTGTGAGTCTCTGTGTGAGTCTACGTGTCTCTGTGTGAGTCTCTGTGTGAGTCTACGTCTCTCAGGGTCTGCCAGCTTCGTAGCAGCAGCAGCAGCGGCAACGCCATCCCTGACCTCTGATCCACCCAGTGGCCTCCCCCACCTCCTCCCCCTCCTCCTCCTCCCACGTCCTCCTCCTCCTCTCAAATCCCAATGCACTTAATGTCACCACTTGGATTAATGAGATGACATCTCGGGGGGAGGGTCCCCCAACCCCCATCATCACCACCACCATCATCACCACCACCACCGCTACAAAACAAAGCCAACACCCCCCTGAAATCCACCCACAAAGAGCAATAAATTAACCCCAGCAGCAACAACAACAACAGCAGCAGCAACAACAGCAGCAACAACAACAACAGCAGCAATCAGCAGCAGCAACAGCAGCAGCAGCAACAGCAACTGCAGCAGCAACAGCAGCAGCAGGAACAACAGCAGCAACAGCAGCAGCAGCAGCCACATCAAAACAGATTCGTGTCCAATCAAAGGCCCCCATCGCCGTGACTTGTAACCTTCTGCGATTCGTCAGTGTGTGTCAGTTGTGTGTGTGTGTCAGTTGTGTGTGTCAGTGTGTGTGTCAGTGTGTGTGTCAGTTATGTGTGTGTCAGTGTGTGTCAGTGTGTGTGTCAATGTGTGTGTGTCAGTGTGTGTGTCAATGTGTGTGTGTGTCAGTGTGGTTTGGGTCATGTAGCCCGCATGCCCAGCCACCGCATGCCCAAACAGCTTTTGTTCGGCCCGGATCGAGGGGGCTAAACGGGCGCGGCACGGGCTGGAGAAGAGATGGAGTGATGTGGTACAGGAGGACGTGGAGCTGAGTGGACTTGCCGATGACTGGTACCAGCGGTGTCAAGATCGGCCTCTGTAGAGGAGGCTCGTGAAGGACGCTACTGGGCAGTTGGAGCCAGTCGCCCTCCAACAACAACGGAGAGCGGAGGAGCGACGCTCACAACAACGAGCGGAGCGCCGGGTGGCTAAAGCACAGCACGTTGGCACAGTAGGGGGCACAGGTGGTGCATCAGCCAGTCATCTCGGTCATCTTAGTCAGTCGACCCGTGGCACCTGCTGGGTCTGCC
>WFAB01003421.1:0-16499 GCA_018977245.1 Lethenteron camtschaticum | reverse complement strand
TCACCACACACACACACACAACAAACCACACAGACACCCACAGACTCACCACACACACACACCCACAGACTCACCACACACAAAAGAGAGACACCCACAGACTCACCACACCACACAGAGAACACCCACAGACTCACCACACACACACAGAGAGACACCCACAGACCTCACCACACACACACACAGAAAAACCCACACAGACCACCACACACACACAGAACACACCCACAGACTCACCACACACAAACAGAAGACACCACAGACTCACCCAACACACAAAACACCCCACAGACTCACCACACACACAGAGAGACACCCACAGACTCCACCACAACAGAGACACACAGACTCACCAACAACACAAGACACCACACAACTCACACAACACAGAAGACACCCACAGACTCACCACACACACAGAGAGACACCCACAGACTCACCACACACACAGAGAGACACCCACAGACTCACCACACAACAGAGAACACCACAGACTCACCCACACACCACACACAGAGACACCCACAGACTCACCACACACACACACAGACTCACCACACACAGACTCACCACACACACACAGAGAGACACCCACAGACTCACCACACACCACACAGACACCCACAGACTCACCACACAGACACCCACAGACTCACCACACACACACACACAGACTCACCATACACAGACTCACCACACACACACAGACACCCACAGACTCACCACACACACACACACAGACTCACCACACAGAGACCCACAGACTCACCACACACACCCACAAACTCACCACACACACAGACTCACCACACAGACACCACAGACTCACCACACACACACACAAACTCACCACACACACAGAGACACCCACAGACTCACCACACACACAGAGAGACACCCACAGACCCTCTCCCTGGATCCGTTCTCGTAGCGGCTTGGGAAAGAGTTCGTAGCCGTGCTTCACCCCGATGTGGTAGAGGCCGGTGGGTTCACCCACGAATCAGGAACCTACGGAGCAGACAACAGACAAAGATGTCCCTCCGCCGCGGAGCCCTCAACAAGACTGCCGGGGCAAGTGCTGTTTAAATACCCTAAAACGTCATGGGACCTCCTTTGCCAGTACCAAAATAAACTAATAGGGTTTTTCCCCTTTTTTCTGGCAACAAAACTGACACCTTTTGCAAGGAATCACGCTTACATTGACCACAATACTTGCAGTCAAATGCAAAATAAAAAAACAATACTCTGATAATTGATGCATGTCTTTAAACTGATTGTCCACACCAGAGACAGACTAGGCTCTAAAGGGAGGGAGGGAGAGAGAGGGAGGGGAGGGAGAGGGAGGGGGGGGGAAGAGAGGAGGGGAGGGCCGGGAGGGAGGGAGGAGGGAGGGAGGAGGGAGAGAGAGGGAGGAGGCGGGGAGGGAGAGGGAGGGCAGGGAGGGGAGGGGAGGGGGGGGGTAGGAAGGGGGGGAGAAAGGGAGGGAGGGGAGAGAGGGAGGGGGAGGGAGGGAGAGGAGGGAGGGGAGGAGGGAGGGAGGGAGGAGGGAGAGAGAGGAGGGAGGGGAGGAGGGAGGGCTGGAGGGAGGGAGGGGAGGGGAGAGAGAGGAGGAGGGAGGGAGGGAGGGAGGGGAGGGGAGGGGAGAGAGAGGAGGAGGGGAGGGAGGGAGGGCCGGGAGGGAGGGAGGGAGGGAGGGCGGGAGGGAGGGAGGGGAGGGAGGGGAGAGAGAGGAGGGAGGAGGGGGAGGGGAGAGGGAGGGGAGGGGAGGAGGGGAGGGAGGAGGGAGGGAGAGGGAGGAGAGGGGGGGAGTGGGGGGAGAGAGGGAGGGAGGGGAGGGGAGGGAGGGAGGGAGGAGGGGAGGGGAGAGAGAGGAGGGAGGGCAGAGGGGAGGGAGGGAGGAAGGAGGGAGGGAGGAGGAGGAGATGGGGAGAGAGGGAGGGAGCGGAGAGGAGGACACTTCTCTAAACATTACCCACCCGAGGCCTCCCGGACACGCGACTACCCTCAACGCTGCCGCGGAGTCCAGCGCGTCGTCGTCGTCGCTGGCGTACCTTGAGCGTGCGCCCCGACAGGCCCTGCAGGAGCCCGCGGCAGGGCCGCACCACGGTGGACGTGTCCACGTCGCCGCTGCCCGTCGTGTCGATGATGTCGATGATCTTGGGCGCCCATCGGAGGTCACCTGCGGGCCGGATGGGAGAGTGACCCGTAGACTCGTCACACAGAGACCCATAGACTCATCACACAGAGACCCATAGACTCATCACACAGAGACCCATAGACTCATCACACAGAGACCCATAGACTCACCACACAGAGACCCATAGACTCACCACACAGAGACCCATAGACTCATCACACAGAGACCCATAGACTCACACAGAGACCCATAGACTCACACAGAGACCCATAGACTCATCACACAGAACCCATAGACTCACACAGAGACCCATAGACTCACCACACAGAGACCCATAGACTCACCACACAGAGACCCATAGACTCACACAGAGACCCATAGACTCACCACACAGAGATCCATAGACTCACCACACAGAGACCCATAGACTCACCACACAGAGACCCATAGACTCACACAGAGACCCATAGACTCACCACACAGAGACCCATAGACTCACCACACAGATACCCATAGACTCATCACACAGAGACCCATAGACTCATCACACAGAGACCCACAGACTCATCACACAGAGACCCATAGACTCATCACACAGAGACCCACAGGACTCATCACATAGAGACCCACAGACTCATCACACAGAGACCCACAGACTCATCACACAGAGACCCACAGACTCATCACATAGAGACCAATAGACTCATCACACAGAGACCCATAGACTCATCACACAGAGACCCATAGACAAATCACACAAAGACCCACAGACTCATCACACAGAGACCCATAGACTCACCACACAGTGACCCATAGACTCACCACACAGAGACCCATAGACTCATCACACAGAGATCCACAGACTCATCACACAGAGACCCATAGACTCATCACACAGAGACCCATAGACTCATCCACAGAGACCCTAGACTCATCACATAGAGACCCACAGACTCATCACATAGAGCCTCACAGACTCATCACACAGAGACCAATAGACTCATCACACAGAGACCCATAGACTCATCACACAGAGACCCATAGACAAATCACACAAAGACCCACAGACTCATCACACAGAGACCCATAGACTCACCACACAGTGACCCATAGACTCACCACACAGAGACTCACAGACTCATCACACAGATACCCATAGACTCATCAAACAATGACCCATAGACTCACCACACAGAGACCCACAGACTCATCACACAGAGACCATTAGACTCATTACACAGGGACCCATAGAGTCATCACACAGAGACCCACAGACTCATCACACAGAGACCATCGAATCATCACACAGAGACCCACAGACTCATCACACAGAGACCCACAGACTCACCATACAGAGACCCACAGACTCATCACACAGAGACTCAGACTCACCACACAAGAGACCCACAGACTCATCACACAGAGAGCCATAGACTCATCACACAGAGACCCACAGACTAATCACACAGAGACTCAGACTCACCACACAAGAGACCCACAGACTCATCACACAGAGACCCACAGACTCTGCACACAGAGACCCATAGACTCATCACACAGAGACCCACAGACTCATCACACAGAGACCCACAGACTCACCACACAGAGACCCATAGACTCACCACACAGAGACCCACAGACTCACCACACAGAGACCCACAGACTCAACACACAGAGACCCACAGACTCACCATACAGAGACCCACAGACTCATCACACAGAGACTCAGACTCATCACACAGAGACCCACAGACTCATCACACAGAGACCCATCGACTCATCACACAGAGACGCACAGACTCATCACACAGGGACCCATAGACTCATCACACAGAGACCCACAGACTCTGCACACAGAGACCCATAGACTCATCACACAGAGACCCACAGACTCATCACACAGAGACCCACAGACTCACCACACAGAGAGACCCACAGACTCATCACACAGAGACCCACAGACTCAACACACAGAGACCCACAGACTCATCACACAGAGACCCACAGACTCACCATACAGAGACCCACAGACTCATCACACAGAGACTCAGACTCACCACACAAGAGACCCACAGACTCATCACACAGAGAGCCATAGACTCATCACCAGAGACCCACAGACTAATCACACAGAGACTCAGACTCACCACACAGACCCCAGACTCCCACCAGAGACCCACAGACTCACCACACAGAGACCCACAGACCCCACACAGAACACAGACCACCACAGAGACCCACAGACTCACCACACAGGAGACCCCACAAGACCTCACCACACAGAGACCCACAGACTCACCACACAGAGACCCACAGACTCACACACAGAGACCCACAGACTCATCACACAGAGACCCACAGACTCATCACACAGAGACCCACAGACTCATCACACAGAGACCACAGACTCACACACAGAGACCCACAGACTCACCACACAGACCCCAACTCACACCAGAGACCCACAGACTCATCACACAGAGACCCACAGACTCATCACACAGAGACCCACAGACTCATCACACAGAGACCCACAGACTCATCACACAGAGACCCACAGACTCATCACACAGAGACCCACAGACTCATCACACAGAACAAGACCCACAGACTCATCACACAGAGACCCACAGACTCATCACACAGAGACCCACAGACTCATCACACAGAGACCCACAGACTCATCACACAGAGACCCACAGACTCACCACACAGAGACCCACAGACCCACCACACCAGAGACCCACAGACTCACCACACAGAGACCCACAGACTCACACACAGAGACCCACAGACTCACCACACAGAGACCCACAGACTCACCACACAGAGACCCATAGACTCATCACACAGAGAACCACAGACTCACCACACAGAGACCCACAGACTCACCACACAGAGACCCACAGACTCACCACACAGAGACCCACAGACTCATCACACAGAGACCCACAGACTCATCACACAGAGACCCACAGACTCATCACACAGAGACCCACAGACTCATCACACAGAGACCCATAGACTCATCACCAGAGACCCACAGACTCATCACACAGAGACCCACAGACTCATCACACAGAGACCCATAGACTCATCACACAGAGACCCACAGACTCACCACACAGAGACCCACAGACTCACCACACAGAGACCCACAGACTCATCACACAGAGACCCACAGACTCATCACACAGAGACCCATAGACTCGTCACACAGAGACCCACAGACTCATCACACAGAGACCCACAGACTCATCACACAGAGACCCACAGACTCATCACACAGAGACCCACAGACTCATCACACAGAGACCCACAGACTCATCACACAGAGACCCACAGACTCACCACACAGAGACCCACAGACTCATCACACAGAGACCCACAGACTCACCACACAGAGACCCACAGACTCATCACACAGAGACCCATAGACTCATCACACAGTTTAGTTTATTGTTCTTCCCCTGCACCTCCGATCAACGCGGGTGCCTCCACTCGTCAGGCATTCGACAAAGATTGCGTCTTCATTTATCAGCCTTTAAAGTTGAATAAACTCGCAAAATGACGACGTCGCACGGATCCCGGGAACAAAGGGCCTTCGGGCCTATTCTCCCTACCCAACTAGGACCCACAATCTCGGCAGAGAATCTAGTGCTAGGAGGGGTTGGTTTTGCGTCAGGGTTTGTATTTCTAACAAACGGCCAATTCGTGAAATTGAGTACAATTCTACGTCTTTCTCGAATTGAACGCAGTCCGAGTAGCATCCGAAGAGAGCCACAATTTCCATTTTAAAAAACACAAACTCATGGTAGAATACGGCACGTAGCCATCTCGAGCCTACTCCCCCTACCGCCCAATGCGCCACAAAGCCGGCAGAGAAACTAGGCCAAGACCGGCTTCGGTCTCGGTTTGGATTAATATTGCTATCAAACTCCTACATAATTAGAACAATTTTAAGCATCAATTCGTCTGCCTGGGAGTAGTATAAATGGTCCGCAATTAGCCGAAAAAAGTTTACAATTTAATATTCTCAAAATACCTCATGAAAGGAGGGAGTGTAAAGCCTACTCGCCCTACCGCCCAATGCGCCACAAAGCCGGCAGGGAAACTAGGCTAAGACGGTTCGGTCTCGGGTTGAGTCAATTTTAGATCAACCCCTCATAATTAAGCGTTAATTCGCCTTCCCGCGAGTAGCCTACAAGCCTCGGTAATATCCCAAAAAACTATTAAAATGTAACATTAATTTTCAAAACACCTAACTCCTAGCGGGCGGTTGGGGGGGGGAGGCGGTGAAGCCTACTCGCCCTACCGCCCAAGGCGCCACAAAGCCGGCAGAGAAACTAGGCTAAGACGGTCCGGTCTCGGCTTGAGTTAATTTTTCTATCAACCCCTCATAATTAAGGCTTAATTCGCCTTCCCGCGAGTAGCCTACAAGCGTCGACAATTCCCCAAAAAGCTATAACAATATAACATTAATTTTCAAATCACCTAACTCATGACTGGCAGTTGGGGAGAGGGAGGGGGGGGGCAGTGAAGCCTACTCGCCCTACCGAGCAATGCGCCACAAAGCCGGCAGGGAAACTAGGCTAAGACGGTCCGGTCTCGGCTTGAGTTAATATTTCTATCAACCCCTCATAATTAAGCATTAATTCGCCTTCCCACGAGTAGCCTACAAGCGTCGACAATTCCCCAAAAAACTATAACAATATAAAATTAATTCTAAAATCACCTAACTCATGACTGGCAGTTGGGGAGAGGGAGGGGGGGGGGGCAGTGAAGCCTACTCGCCCTACCGAGCAATGCGCCACAAAGCCGGCAGGGAAACTAGGCTAAGACGGTCCGGTCTCGGCTTGAGTCAATTTTAGATCAACCCCTCATAATCAAGCATTAATTCGCCTTCCGAGAGTAGCCTACAAGCCTCGGTAATATCCCAAAAAACTATTAAAATGTAACATTAATTTTCAAAACACCTAACTCATAGCGGGCGGTTGGGGGGGGAGGCGTTGAAGCCTACTCGCCCTACCGAGAAATGCGCCACAAAGCCGGCAGGGAAATTAGGCTAAGACGGTCCGGTCTCGGCTTGAGTTAATATTTCTATCAACCCCTCATAATTAAGCATTAATTCGCCTTCCCACGAGTAGCCTACAAGCGTCGACAATTCCCCAAAAAACTATAACAATATAACATTCATTCTCAAATCACCTAACTCATGACTGGCAGTTGGGGAGAGGGAGGGGGGGGCGGTGAAGCCTACTCGCCCTGCCGCGCAAGGTGCCACGAACCCGGCAGGCAATCTAGGCAAACACGGTCCAAACCGCCGCCGTCACCGTCACCGTCACCTGCAAACCCGGCGCTCCGGGATCGACGCCCGTGTCGAGGATGGCGATGAGGACACCGCGGCCGTCGTGCTCCGGATACTGGGCGAGAAAGGAGGCCGCACCGGTCTCACGCTTGGGCAGGAGGCCCTGGAACGGGAACTCCTCAAAGGCCTCTTCCGTCGCCATCAAAGCAACTGCTCCACCACCCACCCACCAAAAACCCTCCTTGGGGTTTCTTTTAAAGAAGAAAATAAACTCTTATAATTGTTGTTGTTGTTGTTGTGTGTGGCTTCTTTGAGGGGTATAAATATTCGCTGTAAGTCACCGATTTAAATGTTGTCGTTAAAGACCAGAACCACCACCACCACCACTTCTCGCTCCAATGAAGCCCGGGGCGAATGTTCAGTGAGGTTCACAAACGGAGGCGAATCGACGCGGTCGTTGGTGGTGGTGGTTGTTTGTTGTTGTGTGTTGTGTGTTGTTGTGGTTGTTTGTTGTTGTGTGTTGTTGTTGTGTTTTGTTTGTTGTTGTGTGTTGTGTTTGTTGTTGTGTGTTGTGGTTGTTGTGTTTGTTGTTGTGTTGTTGTGTTTGTTGTTGTTGTGTTTTTGTTGTTTTGTTGTTGGCTGTGTTTGTTGTTGTGTTTTGTTGTTGTGTTTTGTTGTTGGCTGTGTTTGTTGTTGTGTTTTGTTGTGTTTGTTGTTGTTGTGGTGGTTGTTGTTGTGTGTTGTTGTTGTGTGTTTGTGTTGTTGTGTTGTGTTGTTGTGTTTGTTGTTGTGTTTTGTTGTGTTTGTTGTTGTTGTGGTGGTTGTTGTTGTGTGTTGTTGTTGTGTGTTTGTGTTGTTGTGTTTGTTGTTGTGTTTGTGTTGTTGTGTTTGTAGTTGTGTTTTGTTGTGTTTGTTGTTGTGTTTGTTGTTGTGTTTGTTGTTGTTGTGTTTGTTGTTGTTGGCTGTGTTTGTTGTTGTGTTTTGTTGTTGTTGTGTTTGTTATTGTGTTTGTTGTTGTTGGCTGTTTGTTGTTGTGTTTTGTTGTTGTTGTGTTTGTTATGGTGTTTTGTTATTGTGTGTTGTTTTTGTGTGTTTGTTGTTGTGTTGTTGTTGTTTGTTGTTAGCTGTGTTTGTTGTTAGCTGTGTTTGTTGTTGTGTTTGTTGTTGTTGTTGTTGTGTTTGTTGTTGTTGTGTTTGTTGTTGTTGTGTTTGTTGTTGTAGTGTTTGTTGTTGTTGTGTTTGTTGTTGTGGTGTTTTGTTGTTGTTGTGTTTGTTGTTGTGTTTGTTGTTGTTGGCTGTGTTTGTTGTTGTGTTTGTTGTTGTTGTTGTGTTTTGTTTGTTGTTGTTGTGGTTGTTGTTGCAACGTTGTGATGCAGACTCAGCGTGCTTCCCTTCCTGGGCAATCTGTGCTCCAGAGCTTGAAAGCTCATCGGATTTCTCCTGCTGCGGTAATAAATCATTACGATTCTGAGTCATCAGGATCATCTGAATCAGATGATTCTAATCAGACGATTCTAATCAGATGATTCTAATCAGACGATTCTAATCAGACGATTATAATCAGACGATTCTAATCAGACGATTCTAATCAGATGATTCTACTCAGACGATTCTAATCAGACGATTCTAATCAGATGATTCTAATCAGATGATTCTAATCAGATGATTCAAATCAGACGATTCTAATCAGACGATTCTAATCAGATGATTCAAATCAGATGATTCTAATCAGACGATTCTAATCAGACGATTCTAATCAGACGATTCTAATCAGACGATTCAAATCAGATGATTCTAATCAGATGATTCTAATCAGATGATTCTAATCAGATGATTCTAATCAGACGATTCTAATCAGACGATTCTAATCAGATGATTCTAATCAGACGATTCTAATCAGATGATTCTAATCAGATGATTCTAATCGGATGATTCTAATCAGACGATTCTAATCAGACGATTCTAATCAGATGATTCTAATCAGATTATTCTAATCAGATTATTCTAATCAGACGATTATAATCAGATGATTCTAATCAGATGATTCTAATCAGATGATTCTAATCAGACGATTCTAATCAGACGATTCTAATCAGATGATTCTAATCAGACGATTCTAATCAGATGATTCTACTCAGACGATTCTAATCAAACGATTCTAATCAGACGATTCTAATCAGATGATTCTAATCAGATGATTCTGATCAGATGATTCTAATCAGATGATTCTAATCAGACGATTCTAATCAGACGATTATAATCAGACGATTCTAATCAAATGATTCTAATCAGACGATTCTAATCAGATGATTCTACTCAGACGATTCTAATCAGACGATTCTAATCAGATGATTCTAATCAGATGATTCTAATCAGACGATTCTAATCAGATGATTCTAATCAGATGATTCAAATCAGATGATTCTAATCAGACGATTCTAATCAGACGATTCTAATCAGACGATTCTAATCAGACGATTCAAATCAGATGATTCTAATCAGATGATTCTAATCAGACGATTCTAATCAGATGATTCTAATCAGATGATTCTAATCAGATGATTCTAATCAGATGATTCTAATCAGACGATTCTAATTAGACGATTCTAATTAGACGATTCTAATCAGATGATTCTAATCAGATGATTCTAATCAGACGATTCTAATCAGACGATTCTAATCAGACGATTCTAATCAGATGATTCTAATCAGACGATTCTAATCAGACGATTCTAATCAGATGATTCTAATCAGACGATTCTAATCAGACGATTCTAATCGATTCTAATCAGACGACTCTAATCAGATGATTCTAATCAGATGATTCTAATCAGATGATTCTAATCAGACGATTCTAATCGGATTCTAATCAGATGATTCTAATCGGACGATTCTAATCAGACGATTCTAATCAGATGATTCTAATCAGACGATTCTAATCAGACGATTCTAATTAGACGATTCTAATCAGATGATTCTTTTCAGATGATTCTAATCAGATGATTCTAATCAGATGATTCTAATCAGACGATTCTAATCAGATGATTCTAATCAGACGATTCTAATCAGACGATTCTGATCATATGATTCTAATCAGACGATTCTGATCATATGATTCTAATCAGACGATTCTGATCATATGATTCTAATCAGACGATTCTAATCAGATTATTCTAATCAGATGATTCTGATCATATGATTCTAATCAGACGATTCTAATCAGACGATTCTAATCAGATGATTCTAATCAGATGATTCTAATCAGACGATTCTAATCAGATGATTCTAATCAGACGATTCTAATCGGACGCTTCTAATCAGATGATTCTAATCAGACGATTCTGATAATATGATTCTAATCAGACGATTCTAATCAGATGATTCTAATCGGATGATTCTAATCGGATGATTCTAATCGGATGGTTCTAATCGGATGATTCTAATCGGACGATTCTAATCAGATGATTCTAATCAGACGTTTCTAATCAGATGATTCTAATCAGATGATTCTAATCAGATGATTCTAATCGGACGATTCTAATCGGATGATTCTAATCGGACGATTCTAATCGGACGATTCTAATCAGACGATTCTAATCAGACGATTCTAATCAGACGATTCTAATTAGACGATTCTAATCAGATGATTCTTTTCAGATGATTCTAATCAGATGATTCTAATCAGATGATTCTAATCAGACGATTCTAATCGGATGATTCTAATCGGATGATTCTAATCGGACGATTCTAATCAGACGATTCTAATCAAATGATTCTAATCAGATGATTCTAATCAGACGATTCTAATCAGATGATTCTAATCAGACGATTCTAATCAGACGATTCTAATCGGATGATTCTAATCCGATGATTCTAATCGGACGATTCTAATCGGACGATTCTAATCGGACGATTCTAATCGGACGATTCTAATCAGACGATTCTAATCAGACGATTCTAATCAGACGATTCTAATCGGATGATTCTAATCGGACGATTCTAATCGGACGATTCTAATCAGACGATTCTAATCAGACGATTCTAATCAGATGATTCTAATCAGATGATTCTAATCAGACGATTCTAATCAGACGATTCTAATCAGACGATTCTAATCAGATGATTCTAATCGGACGATTCTAATCGGATGATTCTAATCGGACGATTCTAATCAGATGATTCTAATCAGATGATTCTAATCAGACGATTCTAATCATATGATTCTAATCGGATGATTCTAATCGGACGATTCTAATCGGACGATTCTAATCGGATGATTCTAATCGGACGATTCTAATCAGACGATTCTAATCAGATGATTCTAATCAGATGATTCTAATCGGATTATTCTAATCGGACGATTCTAATCAGACGATTCTAATCAGACGATTCTAATCAGACGATTCTAATCGGATGATTCTAATCGGACGATTCTAATCGGACGATTCTAATCAGACGATTCTAATCAGATGATTCTAATCAGACGATTCTAATCAGATGATTCTAATCAGACGATTCTAATCAGATGATTCTAATCGGACGATTCTAATCAGATGATTCTAATCAGATTATTCTAATCAGACGATTCTAATCAGATGATTCTAATCAGACGATTCTAATCAGATGATTCTAATCATATGATTCTAATCAGATGATTCTAATCGGACGATTCTATTCAGACGATTCTAATTAGATGATTCTAATCAGATGATTCTAATCGGATGATTCTAATCGGACGATTCTAATCAGACGATTCTAATCAGATGATTCTGAGTTATCAACCCAACAAGGATTTTAAAAAATTTGATCGGTGATTTCTTCACCTTTATAATTCTTTGCACTGCTATCGTGTTTTCTGTTGTTGTTGTGTTTGTTGTTCTAACATTGCAACCCCATGCCTCCTATTGGGCAATTTGTGATAAAGAGATGTAGAGATCTTCCGACGGACGTACTCGGAGACGGAGGTAAGTTAGGGGCTTCCGCCAGGGTTTATTACTCTTGGTCAAAACTACACAGGGTGCACAACTCCCAGGGGCTAGGGGGGGTCCTACTCTGAGTCCGGGTCCCTGCCGGCTAGCTCCGGTCTCTCTCTCCCGTGTCGGATCGTGGACTCTGCCGACTCCACCGACCGGAGAGAGAAGCACCTCTTCGGCTACCACCGGCTTCTCCCCAGACTCCCTATTTGATCCCTCTCACTATCCCTGGTTCCCTCTTCACCCTGTTTACTATCCCCGTTCCTATAGTGACCCCGCTTACGTTATGGGGTCTCCCTTATATACCCTCGGAGGGGTGATGTCACGTGCACTGCCCAGCGCGTGCGACCCCACGTCCCGTGAGGTCACCGCACCGGACAGCGCACACGACGCCACCACTCTCCACTACTCCTCTACAGAGATTTAAAGATCATCCGATTCTTCTATCCATCTGTAATGACGACTTGGACGCACTTGTCTTGAGGTGGTTTAGTTAAAATTCCGATTTAAAGCTTTCGTGACTGCAGGGATTCATTTTCTTGGTTCTTTCGGTAAAGTCACGTAGAAGGGAAGTAATAAAATAATAAAAATTAAACATGATAAAATCATTCTCACGACGTTTCGGCCACAACGCAAGCAGCCGTCTTCAGGTGAAGAATGAGACACTGCCAAGCTTGGAGCTTATATATACGCTGCGTTGGAGGTGCAAGAAGAGCGCCTTAACAAAAAGAATGTGCACATCAAGAGGAATTTAGCATATTCATGGGAAATGCGTAGGAGGTGGGCGGGGGGGTTTCAAAGTCACATTATGCCCATGCATTATGCAGGATCAGCAGCACCAAGGGAGGGTGCAGGGAGTAGCATTAACAAAAAAAAGTGGTTTAGTTTGTTCAAGAGCAGTGGCGGCTCCTGCAAAATCTCTCAGGGGGGGGCAAATGTCTGGATGATTGATAAGGATAAGGTCCACCCATGCAATTGATAAATTAACAGCTTAAGCATGTAAAGGCAACTTCGCTTCTTTAATATTAATGAAAAATAAAGTGACTCTTACAATACATCTTGTTTGTTTCTATACTCACTATTAATACAATCCACTCAGTTTCTTTTATTAAAGATTCCACTAGGTGGCGACAAATAATATTGTTGACTGAAACGTGCTTACGTATGATGACGTAAGCACGTATGATGACGTGAGCACGTTTGTGCGAGCCCTCCCGGAAGCCGTAGAGAATGCATTGCAGCGCTCGCCGTTCGAAAAAAAACATCTTTGAATGTAAGTCTATGGGGCCACTCGGGGCGATTCTGAGCCGGAGTGAAATCGCCCAAAAAGAGGCGGTACTCCACAGAACGTGACATGACGCTGATTGGACTATATCCAGAGGCACAGTGACGGCTAGCGCGACTCTGTGGTTGAATGAGATTTTGAATGTGATTGAAAAGTCCCTTTCACACTTTGGTGGTGCGTCGCCCAATCGCTCTAATGAAGAAACCGCCCCTGTTCAGAATGTACGTGCTCACAATCGAACAGGTGGAGACCCCCACCGCAACAGCTCAGAGTCTTCTTCTTGGTTATTTCCGTTAAGTCACGTAGAAGGGAAATAATAAAATAATACAAATAAAACATAATAAAATAAAAACGTCGTGAGATGTATTTTATTATTGTTATTTTTATTATTTTATTACTTCCCTTCTACGTGACTTTACCGAAAGAACCAAGAAGAAAAAAGGTGGCCACCAGTCCACTCGCACTGCAGGCTGACTCCCCTGTCATTGCCTCCCGTGGCCACCAGTCCACTCACACTGCAGGCTGACTCCCCTGTCATTGCCTCCCGTGGCCACCAGTCCACTCGCACTGCAGGCTGACTCCCCTGTCATTACCTCCCGTGGCCACCAGTCCACTCGCACTGCAGGCTGACTCCCCTGTCATTGCCTCCCGTGGCCACCAGTCCACTCGTACTGCAGGCTGACTCCCCTGTCATTACCTCCTGTGGCCACCAGTCCATTCGCACTGCAGGCTGACTCCCCTGTCATTACCTTCCGTGGCCACCAGTCCATTCGCACTGCAGGCTGACTCCCCTGTCATTATTTCCCGTGGCCACTAGTCCACTCGCACTGCCGGCTGACTCCCCTGTCATTACCTTCCGTGGCCACCAGTCCATTCGCACTGCAGGCTGACTCCCCTGTCATTACCTCCCGTGGCCACCAGTCCATTCGCACTGCAGGCTGACTTTCCTGTCATTACCTCCCGTGGCCACTAGTCCATTCGCACTGCAGGCTGACTCCCCTGTCATTACCTCCCGTGGCCACCAGTCCATTCACACTGCAGGCTGACTCCCCTGTCATTACCTCCCGTGGCCACTAGTCCATTCGCACTGCAAGCTGACTCCCCTGTCATTACCTCCCATGGCCACCAGTCCACTCACACTGCAGGCTGACTCCCCTGTCATTACCTCCTGTGGCCACCAGTCCACTCGCACTGCAGGCTGACTCCCCTGTCATTACCTCCCGCAGCCACTAGTCTATTCGTACTGCAGGCTGACTCCCCTGTCATTACCTCCCATGGCCACCAGTCCACTCGCACTGCAGGCTGACTCCCCTGCCATTACCTCCCGTGGCCACTAGTCCACTCGCACTGCAGGCTGACTCCCCTGCCATTACCTCCCGTGGCCACCAGTCCACTCACACTGCAGGCTGACTCCCCTGTCATTACCTCCCGCAGCCACTAGCCCATTCATACTGCAGGCTGACTCCCCTGTCATTACCTCCCGTGGCCACTAGTCCATTCGCACTGCTGGCTGACTCCCCTGTCATTACCTCCCGTGGCCACCAGTCCACTCGCACTGCAGGCTGACTCCCCTGTCATTACCTCCCGTGGCCACCAGTCCACTCGCACTGCAGGCTGACTCCCCTGTCATTACCTCCCGTGGCCACCAGTCCACTCGTACTGCAGGCTGACTCCCCTGTCATTACCTCCCGTGGCCACCAGTCCACTCACACTGCAGGCTGACTCCCCTGTCATTACCTCCCGCAGCCACTAGTCTATTCGCACTGCAGGCTGACTCCCCTGTCATTACTTCCCATGGCCACTAGTCCACTCAGACTGCAGGCTGACTCCCCTGTCATTACCTCCCGTGGCCACCAGTCCACTCACACTGCAGGCTGACTCCCCTGTCATTACCTCCCGTGGCCACCAGTCTATTCGTACTGCAGGCTGACTCCCCCTGTCATTACCTCCCCTGGCCACTAGTCCCACTCGCACTGCAGGCTGACTCCCCTGTCATTACCTCCCGTGGCCACCAGTCCACTCACACTGCAGGCTGACTCCCCTGTCATTACCTCCCGTGGCCACCAGTCCACTCGTACTGCAGGCTGACTCCCCTGTCATTACCTCCCGTGGCCACCAGTCCATTCACACTGCAGGCTGACTCCCCTGTCATTACCTCCCGTGGCCACCAGTCCACTCACTGCAGGCTGACTCCCCTGTCATCACCTCCCGTGGCCACTAGTCCATTCACACTGCAGGCTGACTCCCCTGTCATTACCTCCCGTGGCCACTAGTCTATTCACACTGGCAGGCTGACTCCCCTGTCATCACCTCCCATGGCCACTAGTCCATTCGCACTGCAGGCTGACTCCCCTATCATTACCTCCCGTGGCCACGAGTCCATTCACACTGCAGGCTGACTCCCCTGTCATTACCTCCCGTGGCCACTAGTCCATTCACACTGCAGGCTGACTCCCCTGTCATTACCTCCCGTGGCCATTAGTCCATTCACACTGCAGGCTGACTCCCCTGTCATTACCTCCCATGGCCACTAGTCCACTCACACTGCAGGCTGACTCCCCTGTCATTACCTCCCGTGGCCACTAGTCCACTCACACTGCAGGCTGACTCCCCTGTCATTACCTCCAGTGGCCACCAGTGTACTCGCACTGCAGGCTGACTCCCCTGTCATTACCTCCCGCAGCCACTAGTCCATTCACACTGCAGGCTGACTCCCCTGTCATTACCTCCCGCAGCCACCAGTCCACTCGCACTGCAGGCTGACTTCCCTGTCATTACTTCCCGTGGCCACTAGTC
>WFAB01003420.1:0-16502 GCA_018977245.1 Lethenteron camtschaticum | reverse complement strand
TTTCCCTCCCCCCAGCCCCCACCCCCCAGGGCGTCGCGCGCTCCAGACACCCGCGTGACCGCGCGGAGTGATCAGTGAGCATCCTCCACTGCCCCTCCCCTCACCCCACACTGCCCCTCCCCTCACCCCCCCTGACTACCCCTCCCCTCAATACCCCAACTGCCCCTCAATCTACCTCTTCTCAATCCCCCCACTCCACCTTCCCTAATTCCCCCACTCCCCCTCCCCTCAACCCCCCCCCCCTACACATCCCTACCCCCCACATCCCTACCCCCTCTCAATCTTCCCACTCCTCCTCCCCACCACTACCACGCCACTCTCTCCCTCGCTCTCCCCCCCCTCTCTCTTCTCAACCCGCCCTTCTCATCCCCCTATCACTCAGCTCCCCCTCCCTTCCACCCCCACTGCCCCCTCCCCTAAATCCCTCAATCCCTCTCCTATCAATTCACCCACTCACCGCGACTCCACTCCCTCCACTCCCCCGCCCCCCCCCCCGCCCCTCCCCTCTCATCAATCCCCCCCCCCGCCTTCCTCCCCGACATAACCCACTCCCCCTCCCCCCACTCCATGGGTCCCATTCACTGGTGTCGCGAACCGTACGCGACCAGGCGCGACAGCCTGTCGCGACACACGTACATATATATACACACACACGTATACACACACACACGTACACACACACATACACACGTATATATGTACACAGGCGTATATAAACGCAAGAACATACACGTATACAAAAGTAGCGCGTACACAGACACACAGATCCCCCAAATAGCCATTCTAGTCGGTTAGGGCACGTGTTGTTAGCAAGCACCTATTAAGGCCATCATTGTGTGGCCATCACTCTTCCCGACCGCCTTTGTCTCCCCGGTGACGGTTGTGAATGACATGATGATCTCTGACACACCGCACCAAGCTACTCAATTAAGTCGGGTTCGTCATGCAAGGGGCTAACCACTGTGCCACCGCTCCCCAAAGACAAATATCCCCCGTATAGCCTTAACAGACTGTTGAGGCAAGTGCTGTTAGCGAGCACCTATGAAGGCTAGCACGGCACATGAGAGGGTGGGTAGCCAACACCACGCCCGGCCGCCTTTGTCTCCCTACTGGCAATATTTATACACGTCGCACTAGGTACTCATTTGAGGCTGAGTCGACCTAGGGGAGGCCCAGGACCGGTTCAAATAATCATCACTGGTGTTGGCCGTGAGTTCGAAGATCACTACCGCTCCCCACATACATACAGACACACACATATACTGTAGAGCCATACACATAGCACCATCACGTATACACAAACACACGTACGCACAAATACAGACATTCACTTGCATGGTCAGACATAAACACAATGCTCAAATATACATAGACAAGTACTCGTGGCGGTGACATCACCATGGCGCTTGTGCCAGGCTAGGTGCACTTAGCCTGCATATACAGAGTACACACCAGCACCCCACGGTGCGTTCACACGTTAACTCCTTCATGGGAACACAAAGACAAAGGTCCCCCTATAATCTTTATAGACTCTTAGGCAAGTGCTGTTAGCGAGCACTTATGAAAGCCGTGGCGGCACGGCCCACGAGGTGTGGGGGGGCCAGGACCTCGCCCAGCCGCCTTTGTAGTGACGATTGATGTTCACACATAGCACCATGTACTGAACTCATTTGAGGCTGAGTCGACCTAGGGGAGGCCTGGGACCGGTTTAGATATTTGTCTCTGGTGGTCGTGGGCGAGAATCGAACTCGCGTCGCCGGATTCGTAGTGCAACGTACTAACCGCTGCACATACATACACACATACATACACACACATACACCCTGCACGTACTCAAAGACACATGCACAGTGCACAGACACCCTGCACAGACATACATACGTACAGACTGCACATAAAGATAAAGATCCCCCGTATAGCCTTAACAGACTGTAGGGGCAAGTGCTGTTAGCGAGCACATATGAAGGCCAGAACGGTACACGAGGGGGTGGGTGGGCCAGCACCACGCCCGACCGCCTTTGTCTCCCCAGTGGCGATGTTTACACACCGCACCGGGTACTCATTTGAGGCTGAGTCGACCTAGGGGAGGGCCAGGACCGGTTCAGATAATCCGTCACTGGTGTTGGCCGTGAGCGGAAATCGAACCCGTGGCCGGGTTCGTAGCGCAGCGCGCTAACCACTACACTACCGCTCCCCAACGCACATACAATATGCACACCTAAGACACATACATGATACACACAATACATACACGCATCACTTTACACACCAACACACACATACCATTATCTCATACTCATACACACATACACAGGCACACACACCTCGAACATACCAACTCCACACGCAATTATACACACATACATCTGTCCGTGCACTTACTTAATCATACACACCATAATAAGATCCCCCATTATAGACCTCAACAGACTGCTGGGGAAACTGCTGTTAGCGAGCACCTACTAAGGCCGGCACAGCACACGAGGGGGTGGGTGGCAAACACCACGCCCGGCCGCCTTTGTCTCCCTAGTGGCGATGTTACACACTGCACCCGGTACTCATTTGAGGTTGAGTCGACCTAGGGAAGCCCCGGGACGGGTTCAGATATTCGTCACTGGCGTTGGCCGTGAGCAGGAATCGTAGCGCAGTGCGTTAACCACTGCACCACCGCTCCCCACATGCATACACACACACGCACACATATGTACAAGACAAAGATGAAGAGCCCCCGTGTAGCCTTAATAGAGTTGAGGGGCAAGTGCTGTTAGCGAGCAACTATGAAGGCCGGCACAGCACACGAGGGGGTGGGTGGCAAAGAACACCACGCCCGGCCGCCTTTGTCTCCCAAGCGGCGATGTTTGCACACCGCACTAGGTACTCATTTGAGGCTGAGTCGACCTATCTCCAGACATATACACACACCATAATCTAGTACACACACGCACACACAGTTAATCCCACACACACTAACACCTCATATATATACAGACACACACACACCATAATCTAGTACACATCCACCAACACACATCATCATCTCATGCATACGGGAAACCGTGACTGAATGATGTGAAATCTAGTGACGTTCTAAAAGGGCTAGAGAGCCGTGAATTCTAATGTTCTAGAAGGGCTAGAGAGCTGAGCCACTGATATTAATTAATTATCATATTCTAGAAGGGTTAGATATCTGAATTGTGAATTATGATGATGTTCTAGAAGGGCTAGAGAGTTGAGCGACTGATATGAATTAATTATCATATTCTAGAAGGGTTAGATATCTGAATTGTGAATTATGATGATGTTCTAGAAGGGCTAGAGAGTTGAGCGATTGATGTTAATTTTAAAGATGTTCTAGAAGGGCTTGATATTTCAGTCATTGATGCGAATTCTAATGTTCTAGAAATGCTAGAGAGTTGAGCAAATGCTATTATTTCTCAAATTCCAAAAGGGCTAGAGATCTAAGTTGCATGGATTCTAATGCTGTTCTAGAAGGGCTAGGGAGCTGAGTGAGTGATGTGAATGTTAATGATGATCTAAAAGGGCTAGAGAGTTGAGCGACTGATGTTAATTCTAATGTTCTAGAAGGGCTACAAATTAGTGATGTAAGATGTTATGATGTTCTAGAAGGGCTATACAGACCTGAGTGAGTGATGTGAATTTTAATTATGTTCTAGAAGGGCTGGAGAGTTGAGCGACTGATGTTAATTCTAATGTTCTAGAAGGGCTAGACAGATGAACGATTTATGTGATTTTTAATGGTGTTCTAGAAGGGCTTGATATGTCAGAGACTGATGTGAATTATAATGTTCTAGAAATGCTAGAGAGTTAAGCAAATGATATTATTTCTCATATTCTAGAAGGGCTAGAGATCTAGGTTGCATGAATTCTAATGCTGTTCTAGACGGACGAGGGAGCTGAGTGAGTGATGTGAATGTTAATGATGATCTAAAAGGGCTAGAGAGCTAAGCGAATGATATGAATTTTCATATTCTAGAAGGGTTAGAGATCTGAGTTGTGTGAATTATTATGATGTTGTGGAAGGGCTAGAGAGTTGAGCGACTGATGTGATTTTAATGATGTTCTAGACGGGTTTGAGAGCTCAGTGAGTGATGTTAATTCCAATGATGTTCTAGATGGCCTTGATATTTGAGCGACTGATGTGAATTTTCATATTCAAGAAGAGTTAGAGAGCTGAGCGACGGATATGAATTCTCATATTCTAGAAGGGCTAGAATATGAGAATTCAAATGATGTTCTAGAAGGGCTATAAATTAGTGATGCAAAATTGTATGATGTTCTAGAATGGATATACAGACTTGAGTGAGTGATGTGAATTCTAATTATGTTCTAGAAGGGCTGGAGAGGTGAGCGACTGATGTGAATTATAATGATGTTCTAGACGGGCTATAGAACTGAGCAACCGATGTCAATTCTCATGTTCTAGAAGGGCTAGAGATCTGAGTGGCGTGATTTCTAATGATGTACGAGAAGGGCTAGCCATTTCAGTGCTCGTGAATTCTAATGATTTTCGAGAACGACGAGAGAACTAAGCAACTGATGTTAATTCTACTGTTCTAGAAGGGCTTGAGATCTGAGTGATGTGAATTCGAATGATGCACGAGACAAGAGCTGAGAGTGACTGATGTGAAATCTAACGACGTTCTAGAAGGGCTAGAGAGATACAAATATGGCACAACTAGAAACATCTGAACTTTCAAATGTAACATTTGGACTTCCAGTAATTAGTGCGCGGAGTGGTTCCATACACAGGGCGCAGTCTCTGCCTCGAGTTCCCCGCTCCTGCTGCTGCTGCTCCCGCTAAACACGCGCGCGCACACGACGACAGAACCCAGCGTCATCTGCGAACCGAGTAATTCGCCCACGGTGGAGTGTGACTCTAAAGCCGGCGGAAAGCGGACAAGTGCTCCCACCAGATAGCCGCACTTGATGCAATCACAGAATTCCTCCCTTAACCCGCTCCCCCGGAGCCCTTCACAGACTGTTGGGGCAAGTGCTGTTAGAGAGCGCCAATGAAGGCCGCCACGGTACGCGAGGGGGGGGGGTGACCAGCACCACGCCCAGCCGATGACTACGCACCGCACCAGGTACTCATTTAAGGCTGAGTCGACCTAAGGGGAGGCCCAGGTATGGTTTCAGTTATTTGTCACCGATGTTGGCTGTGAGCGGGAATCGAACTTGCCGAGTTCGTAGCGCTGTGCGCTACAGACACAAACTAGACACACCGACACATACACACAAAAACAACACACAATCACACCTTACGCAATTATACATACACCTTGTCATACACACAATCACACCTACACACACACACAATAATTATACACAAAGCATAATTTTCACACACACATCCCTTGCCTCTTCACACACGCAACAAAGACACATAGATACACCAATAATACAAATATAGGAACCCTCATACAAACAACAGCCGCCATTCGCCACTAAGTGACACTGAAGTCACCACAGCGCTTGTGCCAGGCTCGGTGCAATTTGAGGCCACGTGAAGTGTGGAAGGCTGTCTACTGACAGACCCAAGTGCCATGGGTTGACTGATGGAGATGAATGGCAAATGCACAAGATATACTCCCCACTGCGCCAACTTGCTGCGTTTTGTCCACCTGACGCTCCAGTCGTTGTTGTGAGCGTCGCTCCTCTGCCCTCCGTTGTTGTTGGAGGGCGACTGCCTCCAACTACCCGGTAACGTCCTTCACGAGCCTCCTCCATCGAGGCCGATCTTGACACCGTTGGTACCAGTCATCAGCCAGTCCACTCAGCTCCACGTCCTCACGTACCGCATCTGTTCATCTCTTCTCTAGCCCGTGCCGTGCCCGTATAGCCCCCTCTATCACCGGGCCAAACAGAAGCTGCTTGGGCATGCGGTGGCTGGGCATGCGGGCTACATGACCCAGCCAACGCAGCTTCGCCTGCCCGAGGAGCTAACCGATGGGACTGCGTCCAGATCTTTCAAGGATCTGTGAGCTCCTCCAATGCAGCCTCTTCACACAGACACTCCTCTCCACGTATGTTTATACATGCACACCTCTTCATACATGCACAAAAACACACCGAGACACACCAACACACGTTACTCATACAAAACCATTATCTTCACACGGATCACACGCTTCATCGCAAAGATACACAAAGACAAAGATCCCCCGTATAACCTTCACCAGACTGTAGGGACAAGTGCTGTTAGCAAGCACCTATGAAGGCCACAACAACGCCCGGTCGCCTTTGTCTCACCAATGGCGATGTTTACACACCGCACCATGCATGTATTTGAGGCTGAGTCGACCTAGGGGAGGCCCAGGACCAGTGCACTAACCACTACACTACTGCTTCCCCCTCTTCATACACAATCACACACACACCTCTTCATACACACACTTCTCAGCACTCACGCATACGCCGAATTCCATTAATCATACACTGGCATTACCCCCTACACACACATCAGACACACACCACAATCGTACACACACGCCAATACCCACACATCTATGTGGATGCTCCCCCACACAACACAAAGATCCCCCTTGTAGCCTTAATATACTCATGGGGCAAGTGCTGTTAGCGAGTAGGACCTCTGAAGACGGCACGGCACACGAGGAGTTGGAGGGAGGTGACAGTGGGTGGCCAGAACCACGACCGTCCGTCTTTGTCTCCCCAGTAGCGATGTTTACACATCACACCAGTAAATCATTTGAGGCCGAGTCGACCTAAGGGAGGCCCATGACAATCAGATATTCGCCGTCGCTGTTGGTGGATTGTGAGCGGGAATCGAACTCGGGTGAGCAGGTTCGTAGCGCGCTAAGCACTGCACCACCGCTCCCCGAACCCGCATGCACTCACCACAACCCTCACGAATACACTCACGCGCATAACCAGACCGCAACACAATGATCCACGGTGGAGGCGGTACAGACGTGTAGAGACACGTGTTGTTGTTTGCGAGCACCTATTAACGTCGGCACAACACGCGAGAGAGGTGTGGTCAGAGTTAGGGCCAACCGCCTTTGTCTCCCCAGGGCTGGTGGTTACACACACGCACACACATGCCACATCACGTCACTCATTTAACGCTGCGTTTCCCTCGAGGAGGTTTCAGGACCGGTTCATATATAAGCCACTGACGTTAGCCGTGGCCGGGAATTGAATCCAGGTCGCCGGGTTCGTAGCGCGTGTCGATAACCGCTGCGCCACCGCTCCCCACAGGCATCAACAAAGACAAAGATTCCCCGTGTAGCCTAAACAGGCTTTTGGGGCAAGTGCAGTTAAGCGAGCGCCTATGAATGCCCGCACGGACCACAAGGGAGTTGGGGATGGACAGAACCACGCCCGGCCGCCTTTGTTTCCCCAGTGCTGATGTTTACATACCGCAACCAGGAACTCGTTTAAAGCTGAGTCGACCTAGGGGAGGCCCAGGTTCAGATTGTTCGTCACCGATGTTGGCTGTGAACGGGAATCGAACTCGGGACACCGGGTTCACAGCACAGTGCACTAACCACTGCGCCACCGCTCCCCACACACGCACGCACACACACACACACCACATTCCACACACACTCCAAACACACACACATAATAGATTCCAACTACACACCCCACGTAAACACAATTCCCACACACACACCAACACACATAATTACACCACACACACACACATCAAACAACCCCTCCCCCCACACATCAATACACACACATACATCCCTAGACACACATACATCACACACACACACAAAGACAATGACCCCCCGTGTAGCCTTAACAGGCTGTAGGGGCAAGTGCTGTTAGCGAGCACCTATGAAAGCTGACCAGAACGGCACACGAGGGGGTGGGTGACCAGCTAGCACCACACCCAGCCACCGTATATATACACACACACACGCCACACAAGTGCATACACACCACACATACATACCTTTACACACACGCCAATCAACACACGTACATACGTGTGCACCTTCACACACGCATACCTATACACTCGCGAATAATTACACGCACACACACACATAACCCTTTTACACACCAACATACAGTTCACACAAACATCAAAGAACACAACAACCATTCTCACGCAAACCATCCATCACATACATTCAATTATAGCCTTAACAGACTTTTGGGGCAAGTGTTGTTAGCGAGCAGCACACGAGCGGGCGAGTGGCCAGCATCGCAACCGCCTTTGTCTCCCCAGTGGCGATGTTTGCACACCGCGCCGGGTACTCATTTGAGGCTGAGTCGACCTAGGGAAGGTCCAGGACCGGTTCAGATAATCGTCACCGGTGTTGGCCGTGAGCGGGAATCGAACTCGGGTCGCCTCTCACATCTCACTATACACACAGACACGTGTATTGTGTGTGTGTAATATCCACCACACACGCACAACCATCTTCCAGTCATCCATCACTCGACACACTCCCACATCTCCACACATGCACACCCACATACAAAGACAAAGACCCCCGTATAGCCTTAAGATACCTTACGGACAAGTGTTGTTAGCGAGCACCTATGGAAGCCAGAACGGCACACGAGGGGGTGGATGGCCAGCATCACGACCGGCCGCCTTTGTCTCCCGAATGGCGATGTTTACACATCACATCAGGTACTCATTTGAGGCTGAGTCGACCTAGCGAAACCCGAGGTTCAGATAATTGTCACCGGTGTTGGCCGTGAGCGGGAATGGAACTCGAGTCGCCGGGTTCGAAGCAGAGCTAACCGCTCGCGACACACACCTACGCACAAGCACCAACACATACAGAGATCCCGCATATAACCTTTAACAGACATACATACGAAGACACGTACATACACACACCAAGAAAACATACGTATACACAAACATCTTCCCACATGTCCCTAGAGCCTAGGCACACACAGTATATCTACCGACATCCCTTACACACAAGTCCCGCTGCTGCACACACAGATCATACACGTGTACATACACACTCCCATATATAGTCCTGCACACACATGTATAATCCTATGCACACATCACATGCATGTATCCTCCTGCACACACGCATATAGCCATGCATACACACACGCCTGTTTCCTCCTGCACTCACACACCCCATTCACGGAGACAGAACAGACATCATCTCACACTCATCACCCATAACACAACTCTCTTATACAGACACACACAGCTCCCCATACACAATATCATCACACATGTACCCTGCTACAGACACACATATATATGTATACACACACCAGCCATACACTCGAATGCACAAAGACAAAGATCCCCCATATAGCCTTGAAATACTTTTGGGGCAAGTGCTGTAAGCGAGCACCAATGAAGACCAGCACAGCACCACGCCCGACCGCCTTTGTCTTCCCAGTGGCGATGTTTACACACCGCACCAGGTACTAATTTGAGGCTGAGTCGACCTAGGGGAGGCCCAGGACCGGTTCAGATAAACGTCATGAGTATTAGCGGTGAGCGAGAATCGAACTTGGGTCGCCGGGTTCGTAGCGCAGCGCTCTGACCTTTGCACTACCGCTCCCACACACATACACACATTTCCCTACACACACATCACACACACTCTCTCCACTCACACACATCTCATACACACACATCACACACACTCTCTCCCACACACACATCTCAGACACACACATCACACACAACACTCTCTCCCACTTACACACATTTCCCTACACACACATCACACACTCTCTCCCACTCACACACATCTCAGACACCAACATCACACACACTCTCCCACTCACACACATCTCAGACACACATCACACACTCTCCCACTCACACACATTTCCCTACACACACATCACACACACTCTCTCCCACTCACACACATCTCAGACACACACATCACACACACACTCTCTCCACTCACACACATTTTCCCTACACACACTCACACACACACTCTCCCACACACATCTCATACACACACATCACACTCTCCCCTCACACACATCTCATTCACACACATCACACACTCTGTCCCACTCACACACATCTCATACACACACATCACACACACACTCTCCCACTCACACACATCTCTTATACATATACACACACTCCCACTCACACACATCTCATTCGCACACATCACACACTCTGTCCCACTCACACACATCTCATACACACACATGACACACACACTCTCCCACTCACACACATCTCATATACATATACACACACATCAACAGACACTCCCACTCACACATCTCATTCACACACTCTGTCCCACTCACACACTCTCCCACTCACACACTCTCACACACACATCACACACACACTCTCCTACTCACACACTCTCCCACTTACACATTCTCACACACACATCACACACACTCTCTCCCACTCACACACATCTCATACACACACATCACACACACACTCTCCTACTCACACACTCTCCCACTTACACACTCACACACACATCACACACACTCTCTCCCACTCACACACATCTCATACACACACATCACACACACTCTCTCCCACTCACACACATTTCCCTACACACACTCTCCCACTCACACACATCTCATACACACACATCACACACACACTCTCCCACTCACACACATCTCAGACAAACACATCACAGCCACACTCTCCCACTCACATATCACACACACACTCTCTCCCACTCACACACATTCCCTACACACACATCACACACACCTCTCCCACACACATCTCATACACACACATCACACTCTCCCCCTCACACACATCTCATTCACACACATCACACACTCTGTCCCACTCACACACATCTCATACACACACATCACACACACACTCTCCCACTCACACACATCTCTTATACATATACACACACTCCCACTCACACACATCTCATTCGCACACATCACACACTCTGTCCCACTCACACACATCTCATACACACACATGACACACACACTCTCCCACTCACACACATCTCATATACATATACACACACATCACACAGACACTCCCACTCACACACATCTCATTCACACACTCTGTCCCACTCACACACTCTCCCACTCACACACTCTCACACACACATCACACACACACTCTCCTACTCACACACTCTCCCACTTACACATTCTCACACACACATCACACACACTCTCTCCCACTCACACACATCTCATACACACACATCACACACACACTCTCCTACTCACACACTCTCCCACTTACACACTCACACACACACATCACACACACTCTCTCCCACTCACACACATCTCATACACACACATCACACACACTCTCCACTCACACACATCCTACACACACTCTCCCACTCACACACATCTCATACACACACATCACACACACTCCTCCCACTCACACACATTTCCCTACACACACTCTCCCACTCACACACATCTCATACACACACATCACACACACACTCTCCCACTCACACACATCTCAGACAAACACATCACAGCCACACTCTCCCACTCACAGATCACACACACACTCTCTCCCACTCACATGCATCTCATACACACATCACACACACTCTCCCACTCGCACACATCTCATACACACACACATGACACACACACTCTCCCCCTCCCTCACATCTCAGACACACACATCATTCACCCTCTCCTACTCCACACATCTCATTCCACACATCCACACCTCTCCTACTCACACACTCTCCACTTACACATCTCACACAATCACACACACTCTCTCCCACTCACACACATTTCCCTACACACACTCTCCCACTCACACACATTCTACACACACATCACACACACACTCTCCCACTCACACACATCTCAGACAAACACATCACACCCACACTCTCCCACTCACAGATCACACACACACTCTCTCCCACTCACATGCATCGCATACACACATCACACACACTCTCCCACTCACACACATCTCATACACACCACATGACACACACACTCTCCCCCTCCCTCACATCTCAGACACACACATCACACACTCTAACACTCACACACATCTCATATACATATACACATCACACACACACACTCCCACTCACACACATCTCATACACACACTCTCCCACTCACACCCTCTCCCACTCACACACTCTCCCACTCACACACATCTCACACACACATCACACATCACACTCTCTCCCACTCACATACATCTCATACACAAATCACACACACACTCTCCCACTCACACACATCACGCACACTCTCTCCCACTCACACACATCTCATACACACACATCACACACACACTCTCCCACTCACACACATCTCATATACACACACATCACACACACACTCCCACTCACACACATCTCAGACACACACATCACACACACACTCCCACTCACACACATCTCATTGACATACACACACTCTCCTACTCACACACATCTCATACACACACATCACACACACACTCTCCCACTCACACACATCTCATACACACACACATCACACACACTCTCTCCCACTCACACACATTTCATACACACACATCACACACACTCTCCCACTCACACACATCTCATACACACACATCACCACACACATTCATACACACACATCACACACACACTCTCCCACTCACACACATCTCATACACACACATCACACACACACATTTCATACACACACATCACACACACACACTCTCCCACTCACACACATCTCATACACACACATCACACACACATCTCATACACACACATCACACACACACATCTCATACACACACATCACTCACACTCTCTCCAACTCACACACATCTCATACACACATCTCATACACACACATCACTCACACTCTCTCCCACTCACACACATCTCATACACACACACACATCACACACCACACTCTCCCACTCACACACATCTCATATACACACACACACATCACCAACACACTATCTCCCACTCACACACATCTCATACACATCACACACACTCTCTCCCACTCACACACATCTCATACACACATCTCATACACACACACACACACTCCCCATTGCACACATACATGCACTCCTCACACACGACTCCCTACACAGACACTCTTCCCCACACATAGACATACGCCCTTCATACAGATCTCATCACACGACAGAGACAAAGATCCCCGTACAGCCTTCACCGGCTGTTGGGGCAAGTTGCTGTTAGTGAGCACCTATGACAGCCGGCACGGCACACGACAGGGTGGGTAGCCAACACCACGCCCGGCCGCCTTTGTCTCCCCAATGCTGATGTTTACTACACATCGCACCAGGTACTCGTTTAAGGCTGAGTCGACCTAGGGGCAGCCCAGGACCGGCTCAGATATTGGAACTCGTAGCGCAGTGCGCTAACAATTGCCCTACCGCTCTCCACTCATCTCTGGCACACACTCCCACACATCTTCCTACACACGAACACATCACACACATCTTCCTACACACCCACACATCACACACATCTTCCTACACACGCACACATCACACATCTTCCGACACACGCACACATCTTCCTACACATCACACACATCTTCCGACACAGCACACATCACACACATCTTCCTACACAACACACATCACACACTCCCACACATCTTCCTACACACCACACATCACACACATCTTCCTACACACGCACACATCACACACATCTTCCTACACAACCCACACACACTCCACACATCTTCCTACACACGCACACATCACACACATCTTCCTACACACGCACACATCACACACATCTTCCTACACACGCCACACACCATCTTCCTACACACCCACACATCACACACATCTTCCTACACACCCACACATCACACACATCTTCCTACACACGCACACACATCACACCCACACATCTTCCTACACACGCACACATCACACACATCTTCCCACGAACACATGCTCTCCTACACACATACTGTACTCTCGCACAAAGACAAAGGTCCGTCGTATAGCCTTCAACAGACTGGCGGGGTAAGTGCTGTTAGCGAGAACCCGTGAAGGACGCCACTCTCTCACACACACACTACTACTCCGTACGCACACGCATCTCATTATATACAGACATCCCACTAATACACACACACAACTCCCTACCCCCCCCCACCATCACACACACCCCCACACATCAACAACAACAGCCGCCGTGCCCCACTAAGTAGCGGTGACGTCAGCACAGTGCTTGTGACAGGCTAGGTGCACGTTCAGTGTGAAAGTCTAGCTGCTGACAGGAGGTTACTGGACAGACCCAGGTGCCACGAGTTGACAGATGACTGGCAGATGCACCACCTGTGCTCTCTACTGTGCCAGCTTGTTGCGTTTTAGCCACCCAGCGCTCCCCTCGTTGTTGTGAGCGTCGCTCCTCTGCCCTCCGCTGTTGCTGGAGGGCGACTGCCTCCAACAACTACCAGCAGCAGCAGCAGCAGCGTCCTTCACGAGCCTCCTCCCCAGAGGCCGATCTTGACACCGCTGGTACCGGTCATCGGCAAGTCCACTCAGCTCCACATCCTTCTGTGCAGCGTCAGCTCCATCTCTTCACCAGCCCGTGCCGCGCCCGTTTAGCCCCCCCCCCTCTATCCGGCCAAACAGAAGCTGCTTGGGCATGCGGTGGCTGGGCATGCGGGCTACGTGAACCCAGCCAGCGACGCTGCCTCGCCTGCCGAAGGAGCTCGGGCAACGATGAGACTGTGTCCAGATCTTTTAAGGATCTGTGAACTCCTCACACTATCCCGTCTGCTTAAACCCAGGACGGATCGTGGTCGGGGCTAGCCTGATTGCCTTCAACCCGGTGCGGATGTTCCCTTAAAGGGTTCCACATTTCGCAAGCGTGGATAAAGGGAGGGCATAAATGTGGCCCAGAAGATCTGGAGATTCGTATGGAGCGACAGGCCACACACACCACACACACACACACCACATTATCATTCACACATCACAAACATATACAACACATACAAGCACAACAATAATAGCCGCCGTTTATACAAAAAGTGGCGGTGACGTCACCACGCTACCTGTGCCAGGCTAGGTGCACCCTGAGGCCATGTGAAATGTAGACGGCTCTCTGCTGGTAGGAGGTCACGGGACACATACAGGTGCCCGTGGGTTGCCTAAGATGAGTGGCAGATGCACCACCTGTGCTCCCCACTGTGCCAACGAGAGACAAAGATCCCCCGTATAGCCTTCACAGACTTGTGGAAACAAGTGCTGTGAGCGAGCACACGAGGGGTGGCTACCACTCCGCATGCACACACGCACACCACACGCACACATTTCCTTCCATGCCCCACAGATAAAGACAAAGATCTCCCGTATAGCCTTAACAGAGGGCTGGAGCAAGTGCTGTTCGATAGCACCTATGAATGGAATGTCGCCACCGTAAAGGAGGGGGCGGGGTGGCCAGCACCACACCCGGCCGCCTTTGTCTCCCCAGTGCTGATATGTACACGCCGTACCAGGCACGGTTGTCCATAGGGGGGGCGGGCAGACGCCTTCAAATTCTACCGGCCCCCCAAAGTGCGGGTCCCGGGGCAGTCGCCCCGATTCTGGCATCAGGAACTCATTACAGGCTGAGACAACCTAGGGGAGGTCCAGGACCGGTTCAGGTATTCGTCATGAATGTTGGCCGTGAGCGGGGATCGAACCTCGGGTCGCTGAGTTGGTAGCCCAGCACGCTAACCACGACGACACTCGAGTTCCCCACAACTAGACACTCTCGCACAACTTACACACCCCACTCACTGCCATACACTATTCATAAAACACGCTTCAGACCTCCGACACACGCACGCACAACGACATGCACTCTGGCACATACACACACCCCACACACACATCTCCCCGTGCACACACTCTCCCCCCACCGCCCTACAAGACAAAGATACCCCGTATAGGCACTACGGACTGTTGGGGCAAGTGCTATTAGCGAGTGGGTGACCAGCACCACGCCAGGTCACCTTTGTGTCCCGAGTGGCGATGTTTATACACCGTAGCAGGTACTAACTTGAGGCTGAGGCGACCTAGGGGTGACCCAGGACCGGTTTCACTGGTGTAAGCTGTGAGCTGGAATCAAACTCGGGTGGCCGGGTTCGTAACGCAGCACGCTAACCACTGCGCCACCGCCCGCCATACACTCCCCCACCACATGCAGCACACACACACATACACCTTCAGTGACACACACTCTTAACACGCATCTCCCCCACGGTACACACACTCCTCGATACAAAGATCCCCCGTGTAGCCTTAACAGACTGTTGGGGCAAGTGCTGTTAGCGAGTAGCACCTATGAAGGCCGGCACGGCGCACGAGGGAGTGGGTGGCCAGCACCACGCCCGGCCGCCTTTGTCTCCCTAGTGGCGAAGTTTATTTTACACATCGCACCAGGTACTCATTTGAGGCTGAGTCTACCTAGGGGAGGCCCAGGACGGGTTCAGATAATCGCCACTGGTGGTGGCCGGGTTCGTATCGCAGCGCGCTAACAGCCACACGA
>WFAB01003419.1:0-16513 GCA_018977245.1 Lethenteron camtschaticum | reverse complement strand
GGTGAGTGGGTGGGTGGGTGGGTGGGTGAGTGGGTGGGTGGGTGAGTGGGTGGGTGGGTGAGTGGGTGGGTGGGTGGGTGGTGGGTGGGTGAGTGGGTGGGTGGGTGGGTGGGTGGGTGGTGGGTGGGTGAGTGGGTGGGTGGGTGAGTGGGTGGGTGAGTGGTGAGTGGGTGAGTGGGTGGGTGAGTGGGTGGTGGGTGGGTGAGTGGGTGGGTGGGTGAGTGGGTGGGTGGGTGAGTGGGTGGGTGGGTGGGTGAGTGGGTGGGTGGGTGGGTGAGTGGGTGAGTGGGTGGGTGGGTGAGTGGGTGAGTGGGTGGGTGAGTGGGTGAGTGGGTGGGTGGATGGGTGAGTGGGTGAGTGAGTGGATGGGTGAGTGGGTGGGTGAGTGGGTGGGTAAGTGGGTGGGTGATGAGTGGGTGAGTGGGTGGGTGGGTGAGTGGGTGAGTGAGTGGGTGGGTGAATGGGTGAGTGGGTGGGTGAGTGGGTGGGTAAGTGGGTGGGTGGATGGGTGGGTGAGTGGGTGGGTGAGTGGGTGGGTGGGTGAGTGAGTGGGTGGGTGGGTGAGTGGGTGGGTGGGTGAGTGGGTGGGTGGGTGGGTGAGTGGGTGGGTGGGTGGGTGGGTGAGTGGGTGAGTGGGTGGGTGGGTTGGTGAGTGGGTGGGTGAGTAGGTGGGTGAGAGGGTGAGTGGGTGGGTGAGAGGGTGAGTGGGTGGGTGGGTGGGTTGGTGAGTGGGTGAGTGGGTGGGTGGTGAGTGGGTGGGTGAGTGGGTGGGTGAGAGGGTGAGTGGGTGGGTGGGTGGGTGTGGGTGGGTGGGTGGGTGGGTGAGTGGGTGAGTGGGTGGGTGGTGTGAGTGGGTGGGTGAGTGGGTGAGTGGGTGAGTGGGTGGGTGAGAGGGTGAGTGGGTGAGTGGGTGAGTGGGTGAGTGAGTGGGTGGGTGAATGGGTGAGTGGGTGGGTGAGTGGGTGGGTAAGTGGGTGGGTGGATGGGTGGTGAATGTGAGTGGGTGGGTGAGTGGGTGGGTGGTGAGTGGGTGGGTGGGTGGTGGGTGGGTGGGTGGTGAGTGGGTGGGTGGGTGGGTGGGTGAGTGGGTGGGTGGGTGGTGAGTGAGTGGGTGGGTGGGTGTGGTGAGTGGGTGAGTGGGTGGGTGAGTGGTGGGTGGGTGAGTGAGTTGGTGAGTGGGTGGTGAGTGGGTGGGTGAGTGGGTGGGTGGATTGAGTGAGTGGGTGGGTGAGTGAGTGAGTGGGTGAGTGAGTGAGTGGGTGAGTGAGTGAGTGGGTGGGTGGGTGAGTGGGTGGGTGGTGGGTGAGAGGGTGAGTGGGTGGTGGGTGGGTGGTGGGTGAGTGAGTGGGTGGGTGAATGGGTGAGTGGGTGGGTGAGTGGGTGGGTAAGTGGGTGGGTGGATGGGTGAGTGAGTGGGTGGGTGGGTGGTNGTGAATGGGTGAGTGGGTGGGTGAGTGGGTGGGTAAGTGGGTGGTGGATGGGTGGGTGAGTGGGTGGTGAGTGGGTGGGTGGGTGAGTGAGTGGGTGGGTGGGTGAGTGGGTGGGTGAGTGGGTGGGTGGGTGGGTGAGTGGGTGGTGGGTGGGTGGGTGAGTGGGTGGGTGGGTGAGTGGGTGGGTGGGTGAGTGGGTGGGTGGTGTGAGTGGGTGGGTGGGTGGGTGGGTGGGTGGGTGGGTGAGTGGGTGGGTGGGTGAGTGGGTGGGTGAGTGGGTGAGTGGGTGAGTGGGTGGGTGAGTGGGTGGGTGGGTGGGTGAGTGGGTGGNTGGNTGGGTGGGTGGGTGAGTGGGTGGGTGGGTGGGTGAGTGGGTGGGTGGGTGGGTGAGTGGGTGAGTGGTGGGTGAGAGGGTGAGTGGGTGGTGGGTGGNTGAGTGGGTGAGTGGGTGGGTGGATGGGTGAGTGGGTGAGTGAGTGGTGGGTGAGTGGGTGGGTGGTGGGTGGGTAAGTGGGTGGGTGATGGGTGGGTGAGTGGGTGGGTGGGTGAGTGGGTGAGTGAGTGGGTGGGTGTGGGTGAGTGGGTGGGTGAGTGGGTGGGTAAGTGGGTGGTGGTGGGTGAGTGGGTGGGTGAGTGGGTGGGTGGGTGAGTGAGTGGTGGTGGGTGAGTGGGTGGGTGGTGAGTGGGTGGGTGGTGGGTGGGTGCTGGTGGGTGGNTGGGTGAGTGGGTGATGGGTGGGTGGGTTGGTTGGTNACGTGGGTGGTGATGAGGGTGAGTGGTGGGTGATGAGGTGAGTGGGTGGTGGTGGGTGAGNGGTGGTGGGTGAGTGGGTGGGTTGGTGAGTGGGTGGGTGAGTGGGTGGGTGGAGGGTGGTGGGTGGGTGGGTGGGTGAGTGGGTGGTGGGTGGGTGGGTGAGTGGGTGAGTGGGTGGGTGGGTGGTGAGTGGGTGNGTGGTGGTGGGTGGGGTGGGTGAGTGAGTGGGTGTCAAGTGGGTGAGGTGGGTGCAGTGGGTGGGGTGGANGGTGGGTGAGTGGGTGGGTGAGTGGTGAGTGGGTGGGTGGGACCCCGTGGTGGGTGGTGAGTGGGTGGTGGGTGGTGGGTGGTGAGTGGTGGTGTGGTGGGTGGATGTGGGTGAGTGGGTGGGTGAGTGGGTGGGTGGTGAGTGAGTGGGGNTGGTGAGTGGGTGGGTGGTGGGTGGGTGGGTGAGTGGGTGGGTGGTGGGTGGGATGAGTGGGTGGGTGGGTGAGTGGGTGGGTGGGTGGTGAGTGGGTGGTGGGTGGGTGGGTGGGTGAGTGGGTGGGTGGGTGGGTGGGTGGGTGGGTGGGTGAGTGGGTGGGTGGGTGAGTGGGTGGGTGAGTGGGTGAGTGGGTGAGTGGGTGGGTGAGTGGGTGGGTGGGTGGGTGAGTGGGTGGTGGGTGAGTGGGTGGGTGGTGAGTGGGTGGGTGGGTGGTGAGTGGGTGGGTGGGTGGGTGAGTGGGTGAGTGGNTGGGTGAGAGTGGTGAGTGGGTGGTGGGTGGGTGAGTGGGTGAGTGGGTGGGTGATGGGTGAGTGGGTGAGTGGTGGGTGGGTGAATGGGTGAGTGGGTGGGTGAGTAGGTGGGTAAGTGGGTGGGTGGTGGGTGGGTGAGTGGGTGGGTGGGTGAGTGGTGATGGGTGGTGGGTGGTGGGTGAGTGGGTGGGTGAGTGGGTGGGTGGGTGGGTGGTGGGTGGGTGAGTGGGTGGTGAGTGGGTGGTGGGTGAGTGAGTGGGTGGGTGGGTGAGTGGGTGGGTGGGTGGTGGGTGGGTGGGTGGGTGAAGTGGGTGGGTGGGTGGTGGAGATGNGGGTGTGTGGGTGGGTGGGTGGTGAGTGGGTGGGTGAGTGGGTGGGTGAGAGAGGGTGGTGGGTGGGTGGGGTTGAGTGGGTGGTGGTGGGTGAGTGGGTGAGTGGGTGAGTGGGTGGGTGAGTGGGTGGGTGAGTGGGTGGGTGAGTGAGTGGGTGGGTGGGTGGGTGAGTGGGTGGGTGGGTGGGTGGGTNAGTGGTGAGTGGGTGGGTGGGTGGGTGAGTGGGTGGGTGAGTGGGTGAGTGGGTGAGTGGGTGGGTGAGAGGTGAGTGGGTGAGTGGGTGGNTGAGTGGGTGAGTGAGTGGGTGGGTGATGGGTGAGTGGGTGGGTGAGTGGGTGAGTGGGTGGGTGGTGGTGAGTGAGTGTGGGTGAGTGGGTGGGTGGTGAGTGGGTGGGTGGGCCTCCTGAGTGGTGGGTGGTGGGTGTGTGTGGGTGGGTGGGTGGGTGAGTGGGTGGGTGGGTGGGTGAGTGGGTGAGTGGGTGGTGGGTGGGTGGGTTGGTGAGTGGTGAGTGGGTGGGTGNGTGGTGGGTGGTGAGTGAGTGGTGGGCTGGGTGAGTGGNTGGGTAGTGGGTGGGTGGTGGTGGTGGGTGGTGAGTGGTGGGTGGTGAGTGAGTGGGTGAGTGGTGGTGGGTGGTGGGTGAGTGGGTGGTGGATGGTGAGTGGTGGGTGAGTGGGTGGGTGGTGGGTGGTGGTGGTGGGTGAATGGTGAGTGGGTGGGTGGTGGTGGGTAGTGGGTGGGTGGTGGGTGGGTGAGTGGGTGGTGNGTGGGTGGGTGAATGGGTGAGTGGGTGGGTGAGTGGGTGGGTAAGTGGGTGGGTGGTGGGTGGGTGAGTGGGTGGGTGAGTGGGTGGGTGGGTGAGTGGTGGGTGGTGGGTGAGTGGGTGGGTGAGTGGGTGGGTGGGTGGTGAGTGGGTGGGTGGGTGGTGGTGAGTGGTGGTGGGATGGTGGGTGGGGGNTGATGTGGGTGGTGGGTGGGTGGNTGGGTGGGTGAGTGGTGGGTGGGTGGGTGGGTGGGTGGGTGGTGGTGGGGNTGGGTGAGTGGGTGGGATGAGTGGGTGAGTGGGGCCTGNTGATGTGGGTGGGTGGGTGGGTGAGTATGGGTGGTGGGTGAGTGGGTGGGTGGGTGAGTGGGTGGGTGGGTGGGACCTGAGTGGGTGGGTGGGTGGGCTGAGTGTGAGTGGGTGGTGAGAGGGTGGTGGGTGAGTGGTGGGTGAGTGGGTGAGTGGGTCACCCACCCACCCACTCACCCACCCACTCACCCACCCACCCACTCACTCACCCACCCACCCACTCACCCACCCACTCACCCACCCATCCACCCACCNACTTACCCACCCACTCACCCACCACCACCCATTCACCCACCCACTCACTCACCCACTCACCCATCCACCCACCCACTCACCCACTCACCCACCCACCACCCACCACCCTCTCACCCACCCACNCACCCACTCACCNACCCACCCACCACCCACCCACCCCTCACCCACTCACCCACCCACCCACCCACTCACCACCACCACCCACCCACCACTCACCCACCCACTCACCCGACTGCACCACTGTCCACCCACCCACCACCCTACCCTACCCACCCACCCACCACCACCACCCACTCACCCACCCACCCACTCACCACCCACCACCCACTCACCCACCCACCCACCCACCAACTCACCNACCCACCCACTCACCCACCCACCCACCCACTCACCTGTGTCCCACCCCCCCACGNCATGCGCCCACCCCCAGGGCTTCGTGTGTCCCTGGGGTGACTGCTCCCTGGTGGTGTCTGGCTCCCAGCTCTCCGTGCTGCTGGTGCAGCACCGCCGCGCGCTGCGCCAGCTGGTGCAGGCCTGCCGCTCCGTGCTCTGCTGCAGACTAGCGCCCCTGCAGAAGGCCGAGGTGGGGGGGTGGGGGTGGGGGTTGGGGTGGGGGGGTTGGGGTGGGGGGGGAGTTGGGTGGGGGTTGGGGTGGGGTGGGGGGTTGGGGTGGGGGGGAGTTGGGTGGGGGGGTTGGGGTGGGGTGGGGGGTTGGGGTGGGGGGTTGGGGTGGGTGGGGGGGTTGGGGTGGGTGGGGGGGTGGGTGGGTGGGGGGGTGGGTGGGGGGGGGTTGGGGTGGAGGGGGGGTTGGGTGGAGAGGGGGTTGGGGTGGAGAGGGGGTTGGGTGGGTGGGGGGGTTGGGGTGGGTGGGGGGGTCGGAGACGACTGCGGGGGGAGGGGGGTGGGGGGGAGAGGATTGAGGGGAGGGAGATGGGGGGGAGGGGATGGGGGGGAGGGGGAGGGGGGAGGGGAGGGGGGACGGGGGGGTATGTGCACTGTTCATACAAACCCATGATCGTACTAATGTAGATATGGTTGTCTCTGTGTCCGTCTGTGTGTGTCTGTGTGTGTGTGTCTGTGTGTGTGTGTCCCCGTGTGTGTGTGTGTGTCTGTGTGTGTGTCTGTGTGTGTCTCTGTGTGTGTGTCTGTGTGTGTGTCTGTGTGTGTCAGTGTGTGTCTGTGTGTGTGTGTATGTGTGTGTGTGTGTGTGTGTGTGTCTGTGTGTGTCTCTGTGTGTGTGTCTCTGTGTGTGTGTCTGTGTGTGTGTGTCTGTGTGTGTGTGCGTGTCCCCGTGTATGTGTGTGTCCCCGTGTATGTGTGTGTCTGTGTGTGTCCCCGAGTGACCCCCCCCCGTGACCCCCCGTGACCCCCCGTGCCCCCCCGTGCCCCCCGTGACCCCCCGCGACCCCCCCATGACCCCCCGTGACCCCCCCCGTGACCCCCCGCGACCCCCCATGACCCCCCCGTGACCCCCCCGTGACCCCCCNGTGCCCCCCCGCGACCCCAGGTGGTGCGGCTGGTGAAGGCGCTGCCAGGCAGCCCCATCACGTTGGCCATCGGCGACGGAGCCAACGACGTCAGCATGATTCAGGAGGCGCACGTGGGCATCGGTGGGCACGGGGGGGGCACGGGGGGGGCACGGGGGGGGGCACGGGGGCATCGGTGGGGGGCACGGGGGGCCACGTGGGCACGGGGGGGGGCACGTGGGTTACACGCAGCACACAACATCTCTCTCTCTCTCTGTGTGTATCTCCAATGTGCTTGCGTGTGCGCCTGTCTGTGGCGTGTTTGTGCTTTTGTGTGCGTGCACGTCTGTGTGTGTACGTCTGTGTGTGCATGCGTGCGTGAGTGTGTGTACGCGTGTTTGTGTGCGTGTGTGTACGCGAGTGTGCGCGTGTGTGTGTACACGTGTGTGTATACTCATGTGTGTGTGCGTGTGTGTATACTTGTGTGTGTGTGTGTGTATATACTCGTGTATGTGCGGGTGTGTACGCGTGCGTGTGTGTACGTGTGTGCGTGCGTGTATATACTTGTGCGTGTGTGTGTGCGCGTGTGTGTGTATGCGTGCGCGCGCGTGTGTGTGCGTGTGTGTGTGCGTACGTGTGTGTGTGCATACGTGTGTGTGTGTACGCGCGAGTGTGTGTACGCGCGTGTGTGTGCGTATGTGTATACTCGTGTGTGTGTGTGCGTGTGTGTACGCATGTGTACGTGTGTGTGTACGTGTGTATGTGCATGCGTGCGTGTGTGCATACTCGTGCGTGTGTGTGTGTATACTCGTGTGTGTGTGTGTGTACGTGTGCGTGCGTACGCGTGTGTGTGTACGCGTGCGTGTACGTGTGTGTGTGTGTGTATACTCGTGTGTACGTGTGTGTGCGTGCGTGCGTGTACTCGTGTGTGTGGTGTGTGTACGCGTGTGTGCATGTGTGTGTGCGCGTGTGTGTGTGCGCGCGCGTGTGTGTATGTGTGCGTGCGTGTGTGTGTGCGTGTGTGTACGTGTGTGTGTACACGTGTGTGTGTGTGTGTGCCCACGTTTGTGTGTACGCATGTGCGTGCGTGTGTGTGTGTGCGTGTGCGTGCGTGTGTGCGCGTGTGTGTGTACGTGTGTGTACGTGCGCGTGTGTGTGTGTACGTGTGTGTGTGTGTGTACGTGTGTGTACTCTGTGTGTGCGTGTATATACTCGTGCATGTGTGTGTGCGCGTGTGTGTGTGTATACTCATGTGTGTGTGTGTACGCGTGTGTGTATACTTGTGTGCGTGCGTGTGTGTGTGTGCAGGGATACTGGGAGCGGAGGGGCGCCAGGCGGCTCGTAACAGCGACTTTGCCTTGCCGCGTTTCCGTTGCCTGCCCCGTCTCCTGCTGGTGCACGGACACCTCTACTACGCACGCATCGCTCACCTGGTGCAGTACTTCTTCTATAAGGTACTAGTACCACTACTACTACCACTACTACTACCACTACTACTACCACCTCTACTACGCACGCATCGCTCACCTAGTGCAGTACTTCTTCTATAAGGTACCACTACTAGTACCACTACCACCACCACTACTACTACCACCACCACTACCACCACCACCTCTACTACGCACGCATCGCTCACCTGGTGCAGTACTTCTTCTACAAGGTACTACTACTAGTACCACTACCACCGCTACCACCATCACCACCAGCACCACCAGCACCACCACCACCACCACTACCACCACTACTACTAACAGCACTTGCCCCTGCCGTCTGTTGAGGCTACACGGGGACCTTTGTCTGTGTCTATAGACTCTGCTGCTACTCGCTAACAGCACTTGCCCCTGCAGTCTGTTGAGGCTACACGGGGGACCTTTGTCTGTGTCTATAGACTCTGCTGCTACTCGCTAACAGCACTTGCCCCTGCCGTCTGTTGAGGCTACACGGGGGACCTTGTCTGTGTCTATAGACTCTGCTGCTACTCGCTAACAGCACTTGCCCCTGCAGTCTGTTGAGGCTACACGGGGGACCTTTGTCTGTGTGTGTGTTGTGTACAGAACGTCTGCTTCATGACGCCGCAGTTCCTGTTCCAGTTCTACTGCGGATTCTCCCACCAGGTGAGGGCCTCACCACCCCCCTCCCCCATGCCTAGACCCCCCCCCTAGACAATCTGTGTGTGTGTGTCTGTGTGTGTGTGTGTCTGTGTGTGTCTGTTGTGTGTCTACGTGTCTGTGTGTGTGTGTGTGTGTCTGTGTGTGTGTGTGTCCGCTAGACGCTGTACGCAGCTCCTACCTCCCATCTACAATCTGTGTGTGTGTCTGTTGTTTTTTTGTGTCTTGTGTGTGTGTGTGTTGTGGTGTGTGTCTTGGTGTCGTGGTGTGTGTCTGTGTGTTGTCTGTGTGTCTTGTGTGCTGTGTGTGTGTCTGTGTGTGTGTTCTTGTGTGTGTCTGTTGTGTGTCTGCTGTCTTCATCTCTCTGTGTTGTGTCTGTGTGTGTTGGTGTGTGTGTGTGTCTGTGTGTTTGTGTGTGTTGTGTGTGTCTGTGTGTTGTGTTGTCTGGTGGTGTGTCTGTGTCTGTGTGTGTCTGTGTGTGTGTCTGTGTGTGTCTGTGTGTGTCTGTGTGTGTCTGTGTGTCTGTGTGTGTGTCTGTGTGTCTGTGTGTGTGTGTGTCTGTGTGTGTCTGTGTGTGTGTGTGTGTCCGCTAGACGCTGTACGACAGCTCCTACCTCACCATCTACAATCTGTGTGTGTGTGTCTGTGTGTGTGTGTGTCTGTGTGTGTGTGTGTGCTAGACGCTGTACGACAGCTCCTACCTCACCATCTACAATCTTTGTGTGTGTGTGTCTGTGTGTGTGTCTGTGTGTGTGTCTGTGTGTGTGTGTGTGTGTCTGTGTGTGTGTGTCCGCTAGACGCTGTACGGCAACTCCTACCTCACCATCTACAATCTGTCTGTGTGTGTGTTGTGTGGTGTCTGTGTGTGTGTGTCTGTGTGTGTGTCTGTGTGTGTGTGTCTGTGTGTGTGTGTCTGTGTGTGTGTGTCCGCTAGACGCTGTACGGCAACTCCTACCTCACCATCTACAATCTGTCTGTGTGTGTGTGTGTGTGTCTGTGTGTGTGTGTGTGTCTGTGTGTCTGTGTGTGTGTCTGCTAGACGCTGTACGGCAACTCCTACCTCACCATCTACAATCTGTCTGTGTGTGTGTCTGTGTGTGTGTCTGTGTGTGTGTCTGTGTGTGTGTCTGTGTGTGTGTGTCTGTGTGTGTGTGTCTGTGGTGTGTGTCCGCTAGACGCTGTACGGCAACTCCTACCTCACCATCTACAATCTGTCTGTGTGTGTGAGGGATCCGAAGAAGAAGATGAAAGCAGACACACACACACACACACAGACACACACACAGACACACACACACAGACACACAGACACACACACACACAGACACACACACAGACACACACNGACACACACACACAGACAAAAGACAAAGATCCCCCGTATAGCCTGAACAGACTGTAGGGGCAAGTGCTGTTAGCGAGCACCTATGAAGGCCGGAACGGTACACGAGGGGGTGGGTGGCCAGCACCACGCCCGACCGCCTTTGTCTCCCCAGTGGCGATGTTTACACACCGCACCAGGTACTCATTTAAGGCTGAGTCGACCTAGGGGAGGCCCAGGACCGGTTCAGATAATCGTCACTGGTGTTAGCCGTGAGCGGGAATCGAACCCGGGTCGCCAGGTTCATAGCGCAGCGCGCTAACCGCTACACTACCGCTCCCCACACAGACACACAGACACACACACACAGACACACACACACAGACACACACACAGACACACACACACAGCCCCACACACACACACACAGACACACAGACACACAGACAGACACACACACACGCACCTCCCCGTTGGCCTTGAGTGCCACGCTGCCGCCTAGCAGGGCGAGGGATCCGAAGAAGAAGATGAAGGCAGACACACAACAATAACAATAACAACCGCCATTCGCCACTAAGTGGCGGTGACGTCACCACGATGCTTGTGCCAGGCCATGTGCACCTTGAGGCCACGTGAAGTGTCGAACGCCCGCTGGCAGGAGGTCACGGGGCAGACCCAGCAGGTGCCACGGGTCGACTGACCGAGATGACCGAGATGACTGGCTGATACACCACCTGTGCCCCCTACTGTGCCAACTTGCTGTGCTTTAGCCACCCGGCGCTCCGCTCGTTGTTGTGAGCGTCGCTCCTCCGCCCTCCGTTTTTGTTGGAGGGCGACTGCCTCCAACTGCCCAGTAGCGTCCTTCACGAGCCTCCTCCACTGAGGCCGATCTTGACACCGCTGGTACCAGTCATCGGCAAGTCCACTCAGCTCCACGTCCTCCTGTACCACATCACTCCGTCTCTTCTCCAGCCCGTGCCGCGCCCGTCTAGCCCCCTCGATCCGGCCGAACAAAAGCTGTTTAGGCATGCGGTGGCTGGGCATGCGGGCTACATGACCCAGCCAACGCAGCCTTGCCTGCCGGAGGAGCTCACTGATGGGACTTTGCCCAGATCTTTCAAGGATTTGTGAGCTCCTCACACAATCCAGCCTGGTTAAACCCAAGATGGATCGTAGGCAGGCCAGCCTAAATGTTTCCAACCGGCGAAGATGCTCCACCAGGGGGGTCCACGTTTCGCAAGCGTAGAGAAGGGAGGGAATGACCGTGGCCGAGAAGACCTGAAGCTTCGTGCGGAGTGACAGACCAGGTAGCTTCCACACAGCGTTACGCAACCAATGAAAAGATATTGCCGCTCGACTGATTCGGAGTGAGACCTCTGCTGATAAACTGGAGCCGGTCATAAGCACACTGCCCAGGTATGGGAAACACACACACACACACACAGACACACACACACACGCACAGACACACACACACACTGACACACACTGACACACGCACAGACACACACACACTGACACACAGACACACACGCACCTCCCCGTTGGCCTTGAGTGCCACGCTACTGCCCAGCAGGGCGAGGGATCCGAAGAAGAAGGCAGACACACACACACAGACACACACACCCACACACACACACAGCACACACACACACACACGCACCTCCCCGTTGGCCTTGAGTGCCACGCTGCCGCCTAGCAGGGCGAGGGATCCGAAGAAGAAGATGAACGCGTGGAGCAGCCCCAGCAGCGTCCAGCACACAAACGGGCGTCGCGACAGGAGGGCGTTGCGCCTGATGGTCCTGCACACGCACACACATGTACACACACATGTACACACACACACACATGTACACACACGCACATGTACACACATGTACACACACACACGCACATGCACGCACGCACACATGTACACACATGTACACACACGTACACACACATGTACACACACGCACACACACATGTACACACACACACATGTACACACATGTACACACACATGTACACACGTGTACACACACGCACATGTACACACACGCACACACATGTACACACACATACACACATATACACATGTACACACACATGTACACACACACATGTACACACACGTACACACACGTACACACACGCACACACATGTACACACACATGTACACATACACACATGTACACACGTGTACACACACACACATGTACACACACGCACATGTACACACATGTACACACACAGACACACATGTATACACACACATGTACACACGTGTACACACACATACACACACATCCACACACACACATGTACACACACACATGTACACACATGTACACATGTACACACGCACACACATGTACACACACATGTACACATGTACACGCACATGTACACACACATGTACACATGTACACGCACATGTACACACACATGTACACAAATGTACACACATGTACACACACAGACACACATGTATACACACATGTACACACGTGTACACACACATACACACACATACACACACATGTACACATACATACACACACGTACACACACATGTACACATACACACATGTACACATACAAAGATAAAGAAAGATCCCCTGTATAGCCTGAACAGACTGTGGGGCAAGTGCTGTTAGCGAGCACCTATGAATGCCGCAACGGTACACGAGGGGTGGGTGGCCAGCACCACGCCCGACCGCCTTTGTCTCCCTAGTGGCGATGTTTACACACCGCACCAGGTACTCATTTGAGGCTGAGTCGACCTAGGGGAGGCCCAGGACCGGTTCATAATCGTCACTGGTGTTAGCCGTGAGCGGGAATCGAACCCGGGTCGCCAGGTTCATAGCGCAGCGCGCTAACCGCTACACCACCGCTCCCCCAACATACACACACGCATCGCACACACACATTAAACACAACAGTATACACACATCGGCACACATTTACACACNCACACTAGTTTCACACACACANACACACATGNACACACAATCACAGAGTACAACAACACAGTACACACACGTCACCACACACTTANACANACACAGTAACACACACACAGAACACACACATNCACACACANGTACNCACACACACACANGTACACACACATGANAACATNNACCACANGTACCGCACAACANGCACACACACACAGACTTACACACACACACACACAGTACACACACACACACTCGACAACAACAACCGCCATTCGCCACTAAGTGGCGGTGACATCACCACGACGCTTGTGCCAGGCCAAGTGCACCTTGAGGCCACGTGAAGTGTCGAACGCCCCTGGCAGGTCACGGGCAGACCCAGGTGCCACGGGTCGACTGACCGAGATGACTGGCTGATGCACCACCTGTGCCCCTACTGTACCAACTTGCTGTGCTTTAGCCACCCGGCACTTTGCCCGTTGTTGTGAGCGTCGCTCCTCCGCCCTCCGTTGTTGTTGGAGGGCGACTGCCTCCAACTGCCCAGTAGCGTCCTTCACGAGCCTCCTCCACTGAGGCCGATCTTGACACCGCTGGTAGCAGTCATCGGCAAGTCCACTCAGCTCCACGTCCTCCTGTACCACATCACTCCATCTCTTCTCTAGCCCGTGCCACGGCCGTTTACCCCCTCGATCCGGCCAAACAAAAGCTGTTTAGGCATGCGGTGGCTGGGCATGCGGGCTACATGACCCAGCCAACGCAGCCTTGCCTGCCGGAGGAGCTCACCGATGGGACTTTGCCCAGATCTTTCAAGGATTTGTGAGCTCCTCACACAATCCAGCCTGGTTAAACCCAGGATGGATCGTAGGCAGGCCAGCCTAAATGTTTCCAACCGGCGAGCGTAGAGAAGGGAGGGAATGACTGTGGCCGAGAAGACCTCGTGCGGAGCGACAGACCAGGTAGCTTCCACACAGCGTTACGCAACCGATGAAAATTCGGACTGATTCGGAGTGAGACCTCTGCTGTTAAACCGGAGCCGGTCATAAGCACACTGCTCAAGTATGGGAAACTCTCCACTCTCTCCACTACTGCCCATCACAGATTGGGAGTTGTGGGGGTGGAGTGTCCGATGGTACAAAATACCCAGGCAGGTGCTTAGTTTTGGTGGGGCTGATGGTAAGGCCCACCCAGTGGCACGCTCCAGTCTCANCACAGCGTCTCCAACTCCTTTTTGAATGACAGCTATACCAAACACGGTACATACACAGTACACACACACACGTACACACACAACGCACACACAGTACACACACACAGTACACACACACACGACGCACACACACGTACACACACACGGTACACACACACACACACACACACACGTACACACACACAGTACACACACACACGTACACACACACACGTACACACACACGTACACACACACAGTACACACAGATACACACACACGTCACACACACACGTACACACAGATACACACACACGTACACACACACACGTACACACACACGCGCACACACGTGGGTACCGGTAGAGGAGGGTCTCCGCTCCAGCTGGGCCGTGCTGCGCTGCTGCTCCAGCAGCCCGTAGGCCAGGATGGGCAGCGACGTGAAGCACAGATTGTAGATGGTGAGGTAGGAGCTGTCGTACAGCGTCTAGCGGACACACACACAGACACACAGACACACACACACACACAGATACACACACACACACACACACAGACACACAGACACACACACACACACACACACACACACAGACAGATTGTAGATGGTGAGGTAGGAGCTGCCGTACAGCGTCTAGCAGACACACACACAGACACACAGACACACACACACACACAGACACACACACACAGACAGATTGTAGATGGTGAGGTAGGAGCTGCCGTACAGCGTCTAGCAGACACACACACAGACACACAGACACACACACACACAGACACACACACACACACACACAGACAGATTGTAGATGGTGAGGTAGGAGTTGCCGTACAGCGTCTAGCGGACACACACACACAGACACACACACACAGACACACACACACAGACACACACACAGACACACACACAGACACACACACAGACAGATTGTAGATGGTGAGGTAGGAGTTGCCGTACAGCGTCTAGCAGACACACACACAGACACACAGACACACACACACACACAGACACACACACACACACACAGACAGATTGTAGATGGTGAGGTAGGAGTTGCCGTACAGCGTCTAGCGGACACACACACACAGACACACACACACAGACACACACACACAGACACACACACAGACACACACACAGACACACACACAGACACACACACAGACAGATTGTAGATGGTGAGGTAGGAGTTGCCGTACAGCGTCTAGCAGACACACACACAGACACACAGACACACACACACACACAGACACACACACACACACACACAGACAGATTGTAGATGGTGAGGTAGGAGTTGCCGTACAGCGTCTAGCGGACACACACACACAGACACACACACACAGACACACACACACAGACACACACACAGACACACACACAGACACACACACAGACACACACACAGACAGATTGTAGATGGTGAGGTAGGAGTTGCCGTACAGCGTCTAGCGGACACACACACACAGACACACACACACACACACAGACACACACACAGACACACACACAGACACACACACACAAAGATTGTAGATGGTGAGGTAGGAGCTGTCGTACAGCGTCTAGCACACACACACACACAGACACACACACACACAGACACACACACACAGATTGTAGATGGTGAGGTAGGAGCTGTCGTACAGCGTCTAGCGGACACACACACACACACAGACACACACAGACACACACACACACACAGACACACAGNCACACACACAGACACACAGACACAGACACACACAGACACACACAGACACACACACACACAGACACACACACACAGACACACACAGACACACACACAGACACACACACACACACACAACACACACACACACACACAGATTGTAGATGGTGAGGTAGGAGCTGTCGTACAGCGTCTAGCGGACACACACACACAGACACACACACAGACACACAGACACGCAGACACACAAACAGACACACACACAGACACACACACAGACACACACACAGACACACACACACACACAGACACACCACAGACACACACACACAGACACACNCAGACACACACAGCACACACACACACAGCACACACACACACACACACACACACACACAGATTGTAGATGGTGAGGTAGGAGCTGTCGTACAGCGTCTAGCACACACACACACACAGACACACACAACACACACAGACACGTAGACACACACACAGACACACACAGACACACACACACACAGACACACACACACAGATTGTCTAGGGGGGGTCTAGGCATGGGGGAGGGGGGGTGGTGAGGCCCCTCACCTGGTGGGAGAATCCGCAGTAGAACTGGAACAGGAACTGCGGCGTCATGAAGCAGACGTTCTGTACACAACACACACACAGACAAAGGTCCCCCGTGTAGCCTCAACAGACTGCAGGGGCAAGTGCTGTTAGCGAGTAGCAGCAGAGTCTATAGACACAGACAAAGGTCCCCCGTGTAGCCTCAACAGACGGCAGGGGCAAGTGCTGTTAGCGAGTAGCAGCAGAGTCTATAGACACAGACAAAGGTCCCCCGTGTAGCCTCAACAGACTGCAGGGGCAAGTGCTGTTAGCGAGTAGCAGCAGAGTCTATAGACACAGACAAAGGTCCCCGTGTAGCCTCAACAGACGGCAGGGCAAGTGCTGTTAGTAGTAGTGGTGGTAGTGGTGGTAGTGGTGGTGGTGCTGGTGGTGCTGGTGGTGATGGTGGTAGCGGTGGTAGTGGTACTAGTAGTAGTACCTTGTAGAAGAAGTACTGCACCAGGTGAGCGATGCGTGCGTAGTAGAGGTGGTGGTGGTAGTGGTGGTGGTAGTAGTAGTGGTGGTGGTAGTGGTACTAGTAGTGGTACCTTATAGAAGAAGTACTGCACTAGGTGAGCGATGCGTGCGTAGTAGAGGTGTAGTAGAGATGGTAA
>WFAB01003418.1:0-12500 GCA_018977245.1 Lethenteron camtschaticum | reverse complement strand
ATTACGATGATGGTGATGATGATGGTGATGATGGTGGTGATGATGATGGTGGTAATGATGATGGTGATGATGATGGTGATGATGATGAGGATGTCTCTGATCCAAGTGCTCCTCCCTCACTCCCGTACAGCTATTTGCCTTTCTGGATTAAACATGACAACAAAAAACCACTTGTTTAGCCTTTCTTTTCCTTTATCAAAGTCTCTTTAATTAAGTTGGGCATTCTTAAGCCTCTTAACCCGCCCCTTTTTTTATTGCTATTTCATGTATTTATTGTGTTGTTGTTGTTGTGTGGTGTGTGGTGTGTGTGTTGTGTGCTCTACGTTGTTTGAAAATGATTTAGGAGGAGCGGCTCAAGCGTGAAGCCGAATTCGCCGTCTAATCCATCGTATCCGTGTGGCACTTTTTGTGTGAGTGGACGGGGAGTTGAGATCACACAGGGCTCTGCGAGCTGCCCCGAGGTGAGATGGTCTGGGTACAAGCCCTGGGTCTGGGTGTCTCTCTCTCTCTCTGTGGGTTCACGATGGCCGTGTAGGAGACACTGAGAGGCTGGGTTCGAGCCCTGGGTCTGGGTGTCTCTCTCTCTCTCTGTGGGTTCACGATGGCCGTGTCGGAGACACTGAGAGGCTGGGTTCGAGCCCTGGGTCTGGGTGTCTCTCTCTCTCTCTGTGGGTTCACGATGGCCGTGTCGGAGACACTGAGAGGCTGGGTTCGAGCCCTGGGTCTGAGTGTCTCTCTGTGGGTTCACTGTGACCGTGTAGGAGACACTGAGAGGCTGGGTTCGAGCCCTGGGTCTGGGTGTCTCTCTCTCTGTGGGTTCACTATGACCGTGTAGGAGACACTGAGAGGCTGGGTTCGAGCCCTGGGTCTGGGTGTCTCTCTCTCTCTGTGGGTTCACGATGGCCGTGTCGGAGACACTGAGAGGCTGGGTTCGAGCCCTGGGTCTGGGTGTCTCTCTGTGGGTTCACTGTGACCGTGTAGGAGACACTGAGAGGCTGGGTTCGAGCCCTGGGTCTGGGTGTCTCTCTCTCTGTGGGTTCACGATGGCCGTGTCGGAGACACTGAGAGGCTGGGTTCGAGCCCTGGGTCTGGGTGTCTCTCTCTCTCTCTCTGTGGGTTCACGATGGCCGTGTAGGAGACACTGAGAGGCTGGGTTCGAGCCCTGGGTCTGGGTGTCTCTCTCTCTCTCTGTGGGTTCACGATGGCCGTGTCGGAGACACTGAGAGGCTGGGTTCGAGCCCTGGGTCTGAGTGTCTCTCTGTGGGTTCACGATGGCCGTGTCGGAGACACTGAGAGGCTGGGTTCGAGCCCTGGGTCTGAGTGTCTCTCTGTGGGTTCACGATGGCCGTGTCGGAGACACTGAGAGGCTGGGTTCGAGCCCTGGGTCTGGGTGTCTCTCTCTCTGTGGGTACACGATGGCCATGTCAGAGACACTGAGAGGCTGGGTTCGAGCCCTGGGTCTGGGTGTCTCTCTCTCTGTGGGTTCACGATGGCCGTGTCGGAGACACTGAGAGGCTGGGTTCGAGCCCTGGGTCTGAGTGTCTCTCTGTGGGTTCACTGTGACCGTGTAGGAGACACTGAGAGGCTGGGTTCGAGCCCTGGGTTGAGTGTCTCTCTGTGGGTTCACTATGACCGTGTAGGAGACACTGAGAGGCTGGGTTCGAGCTCTGGGTCTGGGTGTCTCTCTGTGGGTTCACTGTGACCGTGTCGGAGACACTGAGAGGCTGGGTTCGAGCTCTGGGTCTGGGTGTCTCTCTCTTTCTGTGGGTTCACGATGGCCGTGTCGGAAACACTGAGAGGCTGGGTTCGAGCCCTGGGTTTGAGTGTCTCTCTGTGGGTTCACTATGACCGTGTAGGAGACACTGAGAGGCTGGGTTCGTGCCCTGGGTCTGGGTGTCTCTCTGTGGGTTCACTGTGACCGTGTCGGAGACACTGAGAGGCTGGGTTCGAGCCCTGGGTCTGGGTGTCTCTCTCTCTCTGTGGGTTCACGATGGCCGTGTCGGAAACACTGAGAGGCTGGGTTCGAGCCCTGGGTCTGGGTGTCTCTCTGTGGGTTCACTGTGACCGTGTAGGAGACACTGAGAGGCTGGGTTCGAGCCCTGGGTCTGGGTGCTTCTCTCTCTGTGGGTTCACGATGGCCGTGTCGGAGACACTGAGAGTCTGGGATCGAGTCCTGGGTCTGGGTGTCTCTCTCTCTCTGTGGGTTCACTGTTACCGTGTAGGAGACACTGAGAGTCTCGGTTCAAGCCCTGGGTCTGGGTGTCTCTCTCTCTCTTTGTGGGTTCACGATGGCCGTGTAGGAGACACTGAGAGTCTGGGTTCAAGCCCTGGGTCTGGGTGTCTCTCTCTCTCAGTGGGTTCACGATGGCCGTGTCGGAGACACTGAGAGGCTGGGTTCGAGCCCTGGGTCTGGGTGTCTCTCTCTCTTTCTGTGGGGTTCACAATGGCCGTGTAAGAGACACCGAGAGTCTGGGTTCGAACCCTGGGTCTGGTTGTCTCTCTGTGGGTTCACGATGGCCGTGTAGGAGACACTGAGAGTCTGGGTTTAAGCCCTGGGTCTGGGTGTCTCTCTCTCTTTCTGTGGGGTTCACAATGGCCGTGTAAGAGACACCGAGAGTCTGGGTTCGAACCCTGGGTCTGGTTGTCTCTCTGTGGGTTCACGATGGCCGTGTCGGAGACACTGAGAGGCTGGGTTCGAGCCCTGAGTCTGGGTGTCACCACCACCACCACTACCACCACCACCACTACCACCACCACTACCACTACCACCACTACTACCACCACCACTACCACTACCACCACCACTACCACCACCACTACCACTACCACCACCACCACTACCACCACCACTACCACCACCAATACCACCACCACCACTACCACCACCACTACCACCACCACCACTACCACCACCATCACCACTACCACCACCACCACTACCACCACCACCACTACCACCACCACTACCACCACCACCACTACCACCACCACCACCACTACCACCACCACCACCACTACTACCACCACTACCACCACCACCACCACTACCACCACCACCACCACTACCACCACCACTACCACCACCACCACCACACCACCACCACTACCACCACCACCACCACTACCACCACCACCACCACTACCACCACCACCACCCACTACCACCACTACCACCACTACCACCACCACTACCACCACCACTACCACCACCACTACAATGATACTGCTGATGCTCCTGCTGCTACTGATGATGATGCTACTGCTGATGCTCCTGCTGCTACTGCTGATGATGCTACTGCTGATGCTCCTGCTGCTACTGCTGATGATGCTACTGATGATGCTACTGATGATGCTGCTGCTGCTACTGATGATGCTCCTGCTTCTGATGCTACTGCTGATGATGCTACTGCTGATGCTGGTGATGCTCCTGCTGATGATGATGCTGCTGCTGCTGCTACTGCTGATGACACTGCTGCTACTGATGCTACTGCTCATGCTCCTGCTGCTACTGCTGATGATGCTGCTGCTGCTGCTACTGCTGATGACACTGCTGCTACTGATGCTACTGCTGATGATGCTGCTGCTGCTGCTGATGATGCTGCTACTGCTGATGATGCTATTGCTGCTGCTGCTACTGCTGATGACGCTACTGCTACTGATGTTATTTCTGCTGCTCCTGCTGCTACTGATGATGCTGCTAATGCTGATTATGCTGCTGCTGCTACTGCTCATGACACTGCTGCTACTGATGCTACTGCTGATGATGCTGCTGCTGCTGATGATGCTGCTACTGCTGATGATGCTACTGCTGCTGCTGCTACTGCTGATGACGCTACTGCTGCTGATGCTACTACTGATGATGCTACTGCTGCTGCTGCTGATGATGATGCTACTACTGCTGCTGATGCTGCTGCTGCTGATGATGCTACTACTGATGATGCTATTACTGCTGCTGCTACTGCTGCTGCTGATGCTACTACTGATGATGCTACTGCTGCTGCTGATGCTACTACTGATGATGCTACTGCTGCTGCTGCTGATGATGCTACTACTGATGATGCTACTGCTGCTGATGATGCTACTACTGATGATGCTACTGCTGCTGCTGCTGATGATGCTACTACTGATGATGCTACTGCTGCTGCTGATGCTACTACTGATGATGCTACTGCTGCTGCTGCTGATGATGCAACTACTGATGATGCTACTGCTGCTGATGCTGCTGCTACTGCTGATGATGATGCTACTACTGATGATGCTACTGCTGCTGCTGCTGATGATGCTACTACTGCTGCTGCTGCTACTGCTGCTGATGATGATGTTGTTAGGCTGTACTCAAAGTGATTGGATGGGATGTGGTGGAATTGGGGGTGGGGGTAAAGACTGTGCAGGTCAATTGTGTTCCACCAGCGGCCGCGTTTAATTAAATTAGCGCAGAGAGTCGTTCATCAGCGAGACTCACACAGAGAGAGAGAGAGATCTCGTAATTAGCTGTGTGCAGAGAGAGGGGAGAGAGTGGGGGAGAGAGTGCAGAGAAAGAGAGTGGGGGAGAGAGGGGAGAGAGAGGGGAGAGAGAGGGGAGAGTGGGGAGAGCGCAGAGAGTCGTTCATCAGCGAGACTCACGGAGAGAGAGAGATCTCGTAATTAGCTGTGTGCAGAGAGAGAGAGAGAGGGGAGAGTGGGGGAGAGTGCAGAGAGAGTGGGGGGAGAGAAAAGGGAGAGTGGGGAGAGTGGGGGGGGGGGAGTGGGGAGAGTGGGGAGAGTGGGGGAGAGAAAAGGGAGAGTGAGGAGAGTGGGGGGAGAGTGGGGAGAGTGCAGAGAGTCTTTCATCAGCGAGACTCGCAGAGAGAGATCTCGTAATTAGCTGTGTGCAGAGAGAGAGAGGGGAAAGTGGGGAGAGAGAGTGGGGGGAGAGTGCAGAGAGAGTGGGGGGAGAGTGGGGGGAGAGTGCAGAGAGAGTGGGGGGAGAGTGGGGGAGAGTGCAGAGAGAGTGGGGGAAAGAGTGGGGGTAGAGTGGGGGGAGAGTACAGAGAGTCGTTCATCAGCGAGACTCACAGAGAGAGAGAGATCTCGTAATTAGCTGTGTGCAGAGAGAGAGAGAGGGGAGAGTGGGGGAGAGTGCAGAGAGAGTGGGGGGAGAGTGGGGGAGAGTGCAGAGAGAGTGGGGGGAGTGGGGGGAGAGTGGGGGGAGAGTGCAGAGAGAGTGGGGGAGTGGGGGGGAGTGGGGGGAGAGTGCAGAGAGTCGTTCATCAGCGAGACTCACAGAGAGAGAGATCTCGTAATTAGCTGTGTGCAGAGAGAGAGAGAGGGGAGAGTGGGGGAGAGTGCAGAGAGAGTGGGGGGAGAGTGGGGGAGAGAGGGGGGAGAGTGGGGGAGAGTGCAGAGAGAGTGGGGGGAGTGGGGGGAGAGTGCAGAGAGAGTGGGGGGAGAGTGCAGAGAGAGTGGGGGGAGAGTGGGGGAGAGTGCAGAGAGAGTGGGGGGAGAGTGGGGGGAGAGTGCAGAGAGACTGGGGGGAGTGGGGGGAGAGTGGGGGGAGTGGGGGGAGAGTGCAGAGAGTCGTTCATCAGCGAGACGCACACAGAGAGAGAGAGATCTCGTAATTAGCTGTGTGCAGAGAGAGAGAGGGGAGAGTGGGGGGGGAGTGCAGAGAGAGTGGGAGGAATGGGGAGAGTGGGGGGAGAGTGGGGGGAGAGTGCATAGAGAGTGGGGGAGTGGGGGGAGAGTGCAGAGAGAGTGGGGGAGAGTGCAGAGAGAGTGGGGGAGAGTGGGGGGAGAGTGCAGAGAGACTGGGGGAGTGGGGGGAGAGTGGGGGAGAGTGCAGAGAGAGTGGGGGAAAGAGTGGGGGTAGAGTGGGGGGAGAGTACAGAGAGTCGTTCATCAGCGAGACTCACAGAGAGAGAGATCTCGTAATTAGCTGTGTGCAGAGAGAGAGAGAGGGGAGAGTGGGGGGAGAGTGCAGAGAGACTGGGGGGAGTGGGGGGAGAGTGGGGGGAGAGTGCAGAGAGTCGTTCATCAGCGAGACTCACACAGAGAGAGAGAGATCTCGTAATTAGCTGTGTGCAGAGAGAGAGAGAGAGTTGCTCCCCAGGTTAACGTCTGCGACTCATCTTCTTGGTTCTTTCGGTAAAGTCACGTAGAAGGGAAATAATAAAATAATAAAAAATAAAACATAAAAAAATAATTCTCACGACGTTTCGCCCACAACGCAAGCAGCCGTCCTCAGGTGAAGAACAGGGCTGTCGGAAAGACAGCGTCTGAATGAGCACCACCAAGCTTGGCAGCGTATTTTTCCTCTAATCCAGCTTAAATATACGCTGTTCTTCACCTGAGGACGGCTGCTTGCGTTGTGGCCGAAACGTCGTAAGAATTTTATTGTATTATGTTTTATTTTCATTATTTTATTATTTCCCTTCTACGTGACTTTACCGAAAGAACCAATAAGGTTTCAATATGTATTTTATTTCCGGAAGACGTTGCAGTTTTTTTCCCTGCATTTTTCTGTTTGCGCATAGTCACTTTAAGATGTTTTCTTGTTCATGTTGTTTTCATTTTGTTTGTTTGTTGCTGCACCCGATTCAAGAGCAAGATGGCTCACAGGGCTACACCAAATAAATACAACTGAAATCGATTCCTTTTTCGACCGACGTGGCTTTACCGAAAGAAACTAAGAGTGAGAACATTGGAAGTTTGACGGAATGGGGTGGGGGAGTTGGGCAAATCCGGTCCATTCGGCCTTTAATTTATTTTTAAAAAAACCTCCCACGATCAAAACGAGCGGTGAGGTGGGCGAGTGGTCAGTTAGCCCCCGAGGGAGACAAAGGCGGTCGCGGGGAGGGTGGTACCCATAAGAATTGAACCACTGTGTAACACCATTCTTTGCTCCTGGGCAGTAAGTGATATTTCTAGATTTGACAGACAACCATCACAGTTTGACCATGTCTAGCGGTGGTCTCCCTGTTACAGGTTGAGTCACAAACCGCACCTCTCCATAACAAAGGCTCAGCCTTTGTTATGCAGTCTATTCTTAGTCTTAAGCCTCACCTTACCATATTAATAAAAAGTATGCGGCCCTTGCACCACCACCTTCTCCAACCATTATATAAACGGAGTGGTAGCCCCTGCAATCTCTCATTCACTTGATACAGCTGTCGTGGCTGTGACGGTACCACCTGAAGACGGACGCTTGTGTTGCCTCCGAAACGTCGTGAATTTTTATTTTATTTTACTTTTTAATGTTTTTTTACCTACGTGACTTTACCGAAAAAACCTAAAAATAGTAAGTGTTATTTTACGAATTGCTTATATCTCAAGAGGATATAATAATACTGGTAGGAACCCACCTGGTTCCACCAGCCCACAGGGAATTATTGTGTCCGTCCGTCTGTCGTGCATCCAAAAATGGGAGGGGTGGGGCTGGGTGGAGAGGGGAGGGTGGGGAAGGGAGGGTGGGGAGGGGCTGGGTGGGGAGGGTGGGGAGGGGCTGGGTGGGGAGGGGCTGGGTGGAGAGGGAGGGTGGGAGGGGCTGGTGGGGAGGGTGGGGAGGGGCTGGGTGGGGAGGGTGGGGAGGGGAGGGTGGGGAGGGGCTGGGTGGGGAGGGGCTTGGTGGGGAGGGTGGGGCTGGGTGGGGAGGGTGGGGCTGGGTGGGAAGGGTGGGGAGGGGAGGGTGGGGAGGGGCTGGGTGGGGAGGGTGGGGCTGGGTGGGAAGGGTGGAGAGGGGAGGGTGGGGAGGGGAGGGTGGGGAGGGGCTGGGTGGGGAGGGTGGGGAGGGGCTGGGTGGGAGGGGCTGGGTGGGAGGGTGGGAGGGGCTGGGTGGGGAGGGTGGGGCTGGGTGGGGGGTGGGAGGGGTGGGTGGGGAGGGGTGGGACTGGGTGGGGAAGGGAGGGGCTGGGTGGGGAGGGTGGGGAGGGGAGGGTGGGGGAGGGTGGGGAGGGAGGGTGGGGAGGGCTGGGTGGGAGGGTGGGGAGGGCTGGGTGGGGAGGGCTGGGTGGGGGTGGGAGGGTGGGACTGGGTGGGAGGGAGGGGCTGGGTGGGGAGGGTGGGACTGGGTGGGGAGGGGCTGGGTGGGGAGGGTGGGGAGGGGCTGGGTGGGGAGGGTGGGGCTGGGTGGGGGTGGGAGGGGTGGGACTGGGTGGGGAGGGGAGGGCTGGGTGGGGAGGGGCGGGTGGGGAGGGTGGGGAGGGGAGGGTGGGGAGGGCTGGGTGGGGAGGGTGGGGCTGTGTGGGGGGTGGGAGGGGTGGGACTGGGTGGGAGGGTGGGGAGGGAGGGTGGGAGGGGCTGGGTGGGAGGGTGGGGCTGGGTGGGGGTGGGAGGGGTGGCCGTTGACCCTGGCCATTGACCGAGCAACCCAACGTTCCTACCAGCTCCCTCCGCAGGGGAAATGTGTTAACAAAACGTCTTTTATTCACCACAAACTTTGCTTTTGTGACCGGGACTTTACGTTGAAGGGATGACACACACAGATGCACACACAACGTTTTCTCATTGAAAATAGGTCTCTGTGTGATGAGTCTATGGGTCTCTGTGTAGTGGTGAGTATATGGGTCTCTGTGTAGTGGTGAGTATATGGGTCTCTGTGTAGTGGTGAGTCTATGGGTCTCTGGTGTAATGAGCCTATGGGTCTCTGTGTAGTGATGAGTCTATGGGTCTCTGTGTAGTGATGAGTCTATGGGTCTCTGTGTAGTGGTGAGTATATGGGTCTCTGTGTAGTGGTGAGTATATGGGTCTCTGTGTAGTGGTGAGTCTATGTGTATCTGTGTAGTGGTGAGTCTATGGGTCTCTGTGTCGTGGTGAGTCTATGGGTCTCTGTGTCGTGGTGAGTCTATGTGTCTCTGTGTAGTGAATCTATGGGTGAGTCTATGGGTCTCTGTGTGGCGAGTCTGTGGGTCTCTGTGTAGTGAGTTTATGGGTCTCTGTGCAGTGAGTCTATGGGTGAGTCTATGGGTTTTCCGTGTGGTGAGTCTATGGGTCTCTGTGTAGTGGTGAGTCTATGGGTCTCTGTGCAGTGCGTCTATGGGTCTCTGTGTAGTGATGAGTCTATGTGTCTCTGTGTATGGGCGAGTCTATGGGTCTCTGTGTAGTGATGAGTCTATGGGTCTCTGTATAGTGGTGAGTCTATGGGTCTCTGTGTGGTGAGTCTATGGGTCTCTGTGTCGTGGTGAGTCTATGTGTCTCTGTGTAGTGAATCTATGGGTGAGTCTATGGGTCTCTGTGTGGCGAGTCTGTGGGTCTCTGTGTAGTGAGTTTATGGGTCTCTGTGCAGTGAGTCTATGGGTGAGTCTATGGGTTTTCCGTGTGGTGAGTCTATGGGTCTCTGTGTAGTGATGAGTCTATGTGTCTCTGTATAGTGGTGAGTCTATGGGTCTCTGTGTGGTGAGTCTATGGGTCTCTGTGTACTGGTGATTCTATGTGTCTCTGTGTAGTGGTGATTCTATGTGTCTCTGTGTAGTGGTGAGTCTATGTGTCTCTGTGTAGTGAGTCTATGGGTGAGTCTATGGGTCTCTGTGTGGTGAGTCTATGGGTCTCTGTGTAGTGGTGAGTCTATGGGTCTCTGTGTAGTGGTGAGTCTATGGTCTCTGTGCAGTGCGTCTATGGGTGAGTCTATGGGTCTCTGTGTGGTGAGTCTATGGGTCTCTGTGTAGTGGTGAGTCTATGGGTCTCTGTGCAGTGCGTCTATGGGTGAGTCTATGGGTTTCCGTGTGGTGAGTCTATGGGTCTCTGTGTAGTGGTGAGTCTATGGGTCTCTGTGTAGTGGTGAGTCTATGGGTCTCTGTGCAGTGCGTCTATGGGTGAGTCTATGGGTTTCCGTGTGGTGAGTCTATGGGTCTCTGTGTAGTGGTGAGTCTATGGGACTCTATGCAGTGCGTCTATGGGTGAGTCTATGGGTTTCCGTGTGGTGAGTCTATGGGTCTCTGTGTAGTGATGAGTCTATGGGTCTCTGTGAACCACAACAACATCAACAACAACATCAACAACAACATCAACAACAACATCAACAACAACATCAACAACCACATCGCTGCTGCGCTGCAGAAGAGAGAAAGAGGGATCTCAAGGTGGTCTCGGTGGAGAGTTAACAAAGTGGCGGCACATTTAAGATGTAAATAAGAGCAAACGCCAAAAAATTAATTAATTAAAAATGAATAATAAATACGCGTGCGTTGTATTTATTGTTTCGTGTGTAAATAACTTATGCGCAAGAGAACCTCATTAAAAAAAAAACGTGCGTATTTATTCGATTTATACGGAATGCATTATGGCATGTGTGTGTGCGCGTGTGTGTGTGTGTACGTATGTGTGCGTGTGTGTGCGTGTGTGTACGTATGTGTGCGTGTGTGTGTACGCGTGTGTGTGTACGTATGTGTGTGCGTGTGTACGTGTGTGTGCGTGTGTGTGTACGTGTGTGTGTGCGTGTGTGTGTGTACGTTGTGTACATGTGTGTGTGTGTACGTGTGTGTGTGCGTGCGTGTGTGTGCGCGCGTGTGTACGTGGGTGTATGTGTGTGTGTGCGTGTGTGTGTGTACGTGTGTGTGCGCGTGTGTGTACGTGTGTGTGTGCGTGTGTGTGTGCGCGCGCGTGTGTGCGTATGTCTGTGCGTGTGTGTGTACGTGTGTGTACGTGTGTGTGTGTGCGTGTGTGTGCGTATGTGTGTGCGTGTGTGTGTACGTGTGTGTACGTGTGTGTGTACGTGTGTGTGTGTACGTGTGTGTGTGCGTGTGTGTGTGCGTGTGTGTGTGTACGTGTGTGTGTGCGTGTGTGTGTGTACGTGTGTGTGCGCGTGTGTGTGTGTGTGCGTGTGTGTGTGTACGTGTGTGTGTGCGTGTGTGTGTCTGTGTGTGTGCGTGTGTGTGTACGTGTGTGCGTGTGTGTGCGCGTGTGTGTGTATGGTGAGTCTGTGGGGAGCGGTGGCGCAGCGGTTAGCGCTACGCTGCGCTACAAACCCGGCGACCCGAGTTCGATTCCCGCTCACGGCAACCAACACCACCGGTGACGATTATCTGAAACGGTCCTGGGGACTTCCCTAGGTCGACTCAGCCTCAAATGAGTACCTGGTGCTGTGTGTAATGAACATTGCCACTGGGGGAGAGACAAAGGCGGCCGGGCGTGGTGCTGGCCACCCACCCCCTCGTGTGCCACAGCGCGGTAGCCTTCATAGGTGCTGCTACGACTCGCTAACAGCACTTGCCCCGGCAGGCTGTAGAGCTACACGGGGGATATTTGTCTTTGTATGTTGATGCTCGACGCAGGACTCTCAGTGTCTCCGACACGGCCATCGTGAACCCACAGAGAGAGAGAGACACCCAGACCCAGAGCTCGAACCCAGACTCTCAGTGTCTCCGACACGGCCATCGTGAACCCACAGAGAGAAGAGAGAGACACCCAGACCCAGGGCTTGAACCCAGCCTCTCAGTGTCTCCGACACGGCCATCGTGAACCCACAGAGAGGAAGACACCCAGACCCAGGGCTCGAACGCAGACTCTCAGTGTCTCCGACACGGCCATCGTGAACCCACAGAGAGAAAGAGACACCCAGACCCAGGGCTCGAACGCAGACTCTCAGTGTCTCCGACACGGCCATCGTGAACCCCACAGAGAGAGAGACACCCAGACCCAGGGCTCGAACCCAGACTCTCAGTGTCTCCGACACGGCCATCGTGAACCCACTGAGAGAGAGAGACACCCAGACCCAGGGCTCGAACCCAGACTCTCAGTGTCTCCGTCACGGCCATCGCGAACCCACAGAGAGAGAGAGAGAGACACCCTGACCCAGACTCTCAGTGTCTCCGACACGGCCATCGTGAACCCCACAGAGATAGAGACACCCAGACCCAGGGCTCGAACCCAGACTCTCAGTGTCTCCGACACGGCCATCGTGAACCCACAGAGAGAGAGAGACACCCTGACCCAGACTCTCAGTGTCTCCGACACGGCCATCGTGAACCCACAGAGAGAAAGAGACACCAGACCCAGGGCTCGAACCCAGACTCTCAGTGTCTCTGACACGGCCATCGTGAACCCACAGAGAGACAGACAGAGACACCCTGACCCAGACTCTCAGTGTCTCCAACACGGCGATCGTGAACCCACAGAGAGAGAGACACCCAAACCCAGGGCTCGAACCCAGACTCTCAGTGTCTCCAACACGGCCATCGTGAACCCACAGAGATAGAGACACCCAAACCCAGGGCTCGAACCCAGACTCTCAGTGTCTCCAACACGGCCATCGTGAACCCACAGAGAGAGAGACACCAAACCCAGGGCTCGAACCCAGACTCTCAGTGTCTCCACCGCCATCGTGAACCCACAGAGATAGAGACACCCAAACCCAGGCTCGAACCCAGACTCTCAGTGTCTCCAACACGGCCATCGTGAACCCACAGAGATAGAGACACCCAAACCCAGGGCTCGAACCCAGACTCTCAGTGTCTCCAACACGGCCATCGTGAACCCACAGAGATAGAGACACCCAAACCCAGGGCTCGAACCCAGACTCTCAGTGTCTC
>WFAB01003417.1:0-16532 GCA_018977245.1 Lethenteron camtschaticum | reverse complement strand
CCCCGCAACATGAATAGAGAGACGGGGGCCCCGCAACATGGAAATAAGAGAGACGGGGGCCCGCACATGAATAGAACCCCCCAACATGAATAGAGAGACGGGGGCCCCGCAACATGAATAGAGACGGGCGCCATGAATAGAGAGACGGGGGCCCCGCAACATGAAATAGAGAGACGGGGGCCCCGCAACATGAATAGAGAGACGGGGCGCCGACTGAAGGACGGGGCCGAACATGAATAGAGAGACGGGGGCCCCGCAACATGAATAGAAGAGAAGCGGGGGCCCCGCAACATGAATAGAGAGACGGGGGCCCGCACATGAATAGAGAGACGGGGGCCCCGCAACATGAATAGAGAGACGGGGGCCCCGCAACATAATAGAGAGACGGGGAGGGGGCCCCGCAACATGAATAGAGAGACGGGGGGGCCCCGCAACATGAATAGAGAGACGGGGCCCGCAACATGAATAGAGAGACGGGGGCCCCGCAACATGAATAGAGAGACACGGAGCCCCGCAACATGAATAGAGAGACGGGGGCCCCGCAACATGAATAGAGAGACGGTAGAGGCCCCCGCAACATGAATAGAGAGAACGGGGGGCCCGCAACATGAATAGAGAGACGGGGGCCCCGCAACATGAATAGAGAGACGGGGCCCCCGCAACATGAATAGAGAGACGGGGGGGGCCCCCGCAACATGAATAGAGAGACGGGGCCCCGCAACATGAATAGAGAGACGGGGGGGCCCCGCAACATGAATAGAGACACGGGGGCCCGCAACATGAATAGAGAGACGGGGGCCCCGCAACATGAATAGAAGAGCACGGGGGGGCCCCGCAACATGAATAGAGAGAGGACTGGGGGCCCCGCAACATGAATAGAGAGACGGGGGGGAGGCCCCGCAACATGAATAGAGAGACGGGGGCTCCCGCAACATGAATAGAGAGACGGGGGCTCCGCAACATGAATAGAAAGACGGGGCCCCGCAACATGAATAGAGAGACAGGAGCCCCGCAACATGAATAGAGAGACGGGGGGGCCCCGCAACATGAATAGAGAGACGGGGGCCCCGCAACATGAATAGAAAGACGGGGGCCCCGCAACATGAATAGAGAGACGGGGGCCCCGCAACATGAATAGAGAGACGGGGGGGCCCCGCAACATGAATAGAGAGACGGGGGGGCCCCGCAACATGAATAGAGAGACGGGGGGCCCCGCAACATGAATAGAGAGACGGGGGGCCCCGCAACATGAATAGAGAGACGGGGCCCCGCAACATGATAGAGAGACGGGGGCCCCGCAACATGAATAGAGAGACGGGGGCCCCGCCAACATGAATAGAGAGACGGGGGCCCCGCAACATGAATAGAGAGACGGGGGGCCGGCCCGCAACATGAATAGAGAGACCGGGGGCCCCGCAACATGAATAGAGAGACGGGGGCCCCGCAACATGAATAGAGAGACGGGGGCCCCGCAACATGAAAGAGACGGGGGCCCCGCAACATGAATAGAGAGACGGGGGCCCCCGCAACATGAATAGAGAGACAGGAGGCCCCGCAACATGAATAGAGAGACGGGGGCCCCGCAACATGAATAGAGAGACGGGGGCCCCGCAACATGAATAGAGAGACGGGGGCCCCGCAACATGAATAGAGAGACGGGGGGCCCCGCAACATGAATAGAGAGACGGGGGCCCCGCAACATGAATAGAAGAGGAGACGGGGGCCCCGCAACATGAATAGAGAGACGGGGGCCCCGCAACATGAATAGGAGAGACGGGGGCCCCGCAACATAAAAAAACGGAATAGAGAGACGGGGGCCCCGCAACGTGAATAGAGAGACGGGGGCCCCGCAACATGAATAGAGACACGGGGGCCCCGCAACGTGAATAGAGAGACGGGGGCCCCGCAACATGAATAGAGAGACGGGGCCCCGCAACATGAATAGAGAGACGGAGGCCCCGCAACATGAATAGAGAGACGGGGCCCCGCAACATGAATAGAGAGACGGAGGCCCTGCAGCATGAATAGAGAGACGGGGCCCCGCAACATGAATAGAGAGACGGGGGCCCCGCAACATGAATAGATAGACGGGGCCCCGCAGCATGAATAGAGAGACGGGGGCCCCGCAACATGAATAGAGAGACGGGGGCCCCGCAGCATGAATAGAGAGACGGGGGCCCCGCAGCATGAATAGAGAGACGGGGGGCCCCGCAACATGAATAGAGAGACGGGGCCCCGCAACATGAACAGAGAGACGGGGGCCCCGCAACATGAATAGAGACACGGGGGCCCCGCAACATGAATAGAGAGACGGGGGCCCCGCAACATGAATAGAGAGACGGGGGCCCCGCAACATGAATAGAGAGACGGGGGCCCCGCAACATGAACAGAGAGACGGGGGCCCCGCAACATGAATAGAGAGACGGGGGCTCCGCAACATGAATAGAGAGACGGGGGCCCCGCAGCATGAATAGAGAGACGGGGGCTCCGCAACATGAATAGAGAGACGGGGGCCCCGCAACATGAATAGAGAGACGGGGGCCCCGCAACATGAATAGAGAGACGGGGGCCCCGCAACATGAATAGAATAGAGAGACGGGGGCCCCGCAACATGAATAGAGAGACGGGGGCCCCGCAACATGGATAGAGAGACGGGGGCCCCGCAACATGAATAGAGAGACGGGGGCCCCGCAACATGAATAGAGAGACGGGGGCCCCGCAACATGGATAGAGAGACGGGGGCCCGCAACATGAATAGAGAGACGGGGGCCCCGCAACATGAATAGAGAGACGGGGGCCCCGCAACATGGATAGAGAGACGGGGCCCCGCAACATGAATAGAGAGACGGGGGCCCCGCAACATGAATAGACAGACGGGGGCCCCGCAACATGAATAGAGAGATTTGGACTCTGAAAATTATTTCACTAAAACAAGTTTATTTCTGCAAGTTGAGGCCTCCATTGAGCTGCGTGGAGTTTCGTTTCGTCCTGAAGTCACTTCACTATCTCGACTTGAAGCTTCGGCGACTGGCAGGAATTCATATTCGTTGGTTCTTTCGATAGGTTCGAAGAAAATAACGAAATAAGAATATTTTTTTTTTCTTCTTGGTTCTTTCGGTAAAGTCATCACGTAGAATGGAAATAATAAAATAATGCAAATAAAACACAATAAAATTATTCTCACGACGTTTCGGCCACAACGCAAGCAGCCGTCCTCAGGTGAAGAACAGGTCAGTCTTTCCGTCTTTCCGACAGACCTGTTCTTCACCTGAGGACGGCTGCTTGCGTTGTGGCCGAAACGTCGTGAGAATTATTTTATTATGTTTTATTTGCATTATTTTATTATTTCCATTCTACGTGACGACTTTACCGAAAGAACCAAGAAGATGAATCCCTACAGTCACGAAAGCTTTAAATCGGAATTTAATATTTTTTTTTACGACGTTTCGATCGCAACACAAGCGCTCGTCTTCATCAGGATGATGACCGAAACGTCGTCGTGTTTTTTTATTGTTTTGTTATTTTTAAATCCTTTATATTAAGTTCGCTTGCTTGCTTGCTTACGACCGTGCAAATCTTTCGCTCGTTTTTTAACCCACTTCCCGTGATCCAATCGAGCTGACATTTTGCGCACAGACTCGTTGTGCGTGACAATTAATGTTCGTGAAAAAAAAATTGCAAAAAAATTAGTGTTTAGGGAAAACAAATTAAATATGTAATTACCAATTGCTTAATGGTGGCAGACAATCATCTGACCCATAGGTGGCAGCCATCTCAAGCCAGAGGACGAGAGGACTCTAGCCGCCACGCATATAAAGGATTTAGAGTGAAAAACGTTGTTTTTACGGGTTATACTTTTTTGTTATTTTCTTCGAACCCATCAACGCGACTTTACCGAAAAACCCAAAGAATTTGACTCCATTCTCTTTGGGTTCTTTCGGTAGAAGTCCACGTGGGTAGAAAATAAAATAAATGACGACGTTTCGGGCTCAACACCTAAACGTCCGACATCAGGTGTGGGAAGCAGAGATGTCGACTGATTACGGACTGCGCCCGAAACGTCGTGAATTATTTCATTTTCCTACCAACGTGGACTTCTACCGAAAGAACCCAACTTGTATGGGTCCAAACTTAATTTTGGAGCTTTCGTGACTGCAGAAATTATTCTTTGGTTCTTTCGGTAAAGTAGTGTGTAGTGTAGTAGTGTATTGTAGTGTGTAGTGTAGTGTAGTAGTGTAAAGTGTAGTAGTGTATTGTAGTGTATAGTGTAGTGTATAGTGTAGTGTAGTAGTGTATAGTGTTGTGTATAGTGTAGTAGTGTATTGTAGTGTATAGTGTAGTGTATAGTGTAGTGTAGTAGTGTGTAGTGTAGTGTAGTATTGTATTGTAGTGTATAGTGTAGTGTAGTAGTGTATAGTGTTGTGTATAGTGTAGTGTAGTAGTGTATAGTGTAGTGTATAGTGTAGTGTACAGTGTAGTAGTGTAGTGTTGTAGTGTATAGTGTAGTATATAGTGTAGTCTAGTGGTGTATAGGTAGGGTGTTGACTGTTATGTTATCCGACTATCTCTTGTATTACATTACATGTCTAAGTCTACTAGATTTGTGTTTCTATTCAATTTATACCTGATGATGATTGCTTGTGTTGCAATCGAAACGGCGTATGCTACCATTTAATTTAATTTATTATTTTATCTTTATACGTCACTTTACCGAAAGAACCAAAGAACAAGAGTATGGGTCCGTGCAGTCACGAAAGCCTCAAATCGAATATCGCTTCACTATCACACACGAAGTGACATCATCATCATCATCACCATCGTCATCATCACGTGGGCTCTTCATAGCAGTAGGCAGAAGCACGTGGTTCCCTCTTTCAATGTCGAGGGACAGACAACCGGGAGGACACGGACGAATAACCAGAGGTGTGGACTCGAGTCATGTGACTTGGACTCGAGTCAGACTCGAGTCATGAATTTGATGACTTCAGACTCGACTTGGACTTGCATAACAATGACTTTGTCCCACCTCTGAGCTGGTGTGGACTCGAGTCATGTGACTTGGACTCGAGTCAGACTCGAGTCATGAATTTGATGACTTCAGACTCGACTTGGACTTGCATAACAATGACTTTGTCCCACCTCTGAGCTGGTGTGGACTCGAGTCATGTGACTTGGACTCGAGTCAGACTCGAGTCATGAATTTGATGACTTCAGACTCGACTTGGACTTGCATAACAATGACTTTGTCCCACCTCTGAGCTGGTGTGGACTCGAGTCATGTGACTTGGACTCGAGTCAGACTCGAGTCATGAATTTGATGACTTCAGACTCGACTTGGACTTGCATAACAATGACTTTGTCCCACCTCTGCTAATAACCCACGGGGAGAGAGAGATACACGCCGTCTGCACAGAGCAGAGGTCGCAAACGGGTTTTGATTCATCTTCTTGGTGCTTTCGGTAAAGTCAAGTAGAAGGAAAATAATAAAATAAAAAACATAATAAAATAATTCTCACGACGTTTCGGCCACAACGCAAGTAGCCGTCCTCAGGTGGAGAAGAACAGGTCTGTCGGGAAGGCATTCAGACTCTGTCTTCTCGACAGACCTGTTTCTTCACCTGAGGACGGCTGCTTGCGTTGTGGCCGAAACGTCGTGAGAATTATTTCATTATGTTTTATTTTTATTATTTTATTATTTCCCTTCTACGTGACTTTACCGAAAGAACCAAGAAGATGAATCCCTGCAGTCACGAAAGCTTTACATCGGCTTTTGATTCCTTACCCGTACCCGTACCCGGCCGCACCAGGGTCGCAAACGGGTACCCGTACCCGGCCGTACCCGTACCCGTACCCGGCCGGGTACGGGTAGGGTACGGGTATCGGGTACCTGATTGCGACCTCTGGGATGAAGCCATGTTGCAGGCGCGGGTGGGTTGATTCTAGGAACTTGAATTGTGAGAAGAGACAAGACGTTGGGAAATGAGTGACAAACGGTGACTCACCAGTGACTCACGGCCTACCTGTACACGTACCCGGCCGCACCAGGGTCGCTAACGGGAACCTGTACCCTACCCGTACCCTACCCGTACCCGGCCGTACCCGTAACCTACCCGTACCCGGCCGGGTACGGGTAGGGTACGGGTATAGGGTACCTGATTGCGACCTCTGGGATGAAGCCACGTTGTAGGCGCGGGTGGGTTGATTCTAGGAACTTGAATTGTGAGAAGAAACAAGACGTTGGGAAATGAGTGACAAACGGAGACTCACCAGTGACTCACGGCCTACCCGTACCCGTACCCGGCTGGGTATGGCTACCCGTACGCTACCCGTACCCTACCTGAAATGAGTGACAAACGGTTACTCACCGGTGACTCACGGCCTACCCGTACCCGGCCGGGTACAGGTAGCCGGGTATCGGGTAGGGTACGGGTATCGGGTACCCGTTTGCGACCTCTCCACAGAGGCCGTAGGCATAGTCGGGGTCAGGATCAAACCCATGACCTCCTGTTTACATGGCCAGGTAGTCTACATCGCCATGCGGAGAGAGAGGACATGTCATCTCCGAATATGCAGCAGGCGTCGTCAGATCGAAGCCATGACTTCCTGTAGACCAGGCGAGGTGGTTAACATCTCCTAGCCACCGTGATGATAATGGTGGTGGTGGAACCCACGACCTCCTGTAGACCAGACGAGGTAGTCAACATCTAGCCACCGTGATGATTATGATGATGGTGGTGGAACCCACGGCCTCCTGTACACCAGGCGAGGTAGTCAACATCTCCTAGCCACCGTGATGATGGTGGCAAAGAGAGAGACGCAGACTCCAAATATACAGCGGCAGCAGGCATCGTCAGGGTCGGGATGAAACCTACGACCTCCTGTACACCAGGCGAGGTAGTCAACATCTCCTAGCCACCGTGATGATGATGGTGGTGATGGAACCCACAATCTCCTGTACACCAAGCGAGGTAGTCAACATCTCCTAGCCACCGTGATGATGATGGTGGTGGCTGGTGGTGGAACCCACGACCTCCTGTACACCAGGCGAGGTAGTCAACATCTCCTAGCCACCGTGATGATGGTGGTGGTGGTGGAACCCACGACCTCCTGTACACCAGGCGAGGTAGTCAACATCTCCTAGCCACTATGGGACTGGGTGTGGGAGGTCGGGACGGGGGGTGGGGAGCTCACGGCAGCACCGGCGCCACATCTTCCTTCCCTCGGCGCCCGCACCGTGCCGCGAGGCACAGCCAGGCCACGGGGAGGCCGAAGCCTCCCAGGACGACGAGGGCAGCGGCCCACGCGTGGCCCCGCAGCCGCTCGCGGTAGAAGTCCGCCAGCGCCTCGCCCAGCTCCTGGAACATTCCGGCCCTCTCGTCCGGACTCGTGTCGGCGAAGGGCAGCTGAAGGGTTTTCACCTGCACGTCCAGAGACCAGAGGGTTAGGAGACACCAGAGCAGATGAAGGAGGGAGCTGAGGGAGCTGTGGATGAAGGAGAGAGCTGTGGATGGAGAGAGCTGTGGATGAAGGAGGGAGCTGTGGATGGAGGAGAGAGCCGTGGATGAAGGAGAGAGCTGTGGATGAAGGAGAGAGCTGTGGGTGAAGGAGGGAGCTGTGGATGAAGGAGGGAGCTGTGGATGAAGGAGGGAGCTGTGGATGAAGGAGAGAGCTGTGGATGAAGGAGAGAGCTGCGGATGAAGGAGGGAGCTGTGGATGAAGGAGGGAGCTGTGGCTGAAGGAGGGAGCTGTGGATGAAGGAGGGAGCTGTGGATGAAGGAGGGAGCTGTGGATGAAGGAGAGAGCTGTGGATGAAGGAGAGAGCTGTGGATGAAGGAGAGAACTGTGGATGAAGGAGGGAGCTGTGGATGAAGGAGGGAGCTGTGGATGAAGGAGAGAGCTGTGGATGAAGGAGGGAGCTGTGGATGAAGGAGGGAGCTGTGGGTGAAGGAGGGAGCTGTGGATGAAGGAGGGAGCTGTGGATGAAGGAGAGAGCTGTGGATGAAGGAGGGAGCTGTGGATGAAGGAGAGAGCTGTGGATGAAGGAGGGAGCTGTGGATGAAGGAGGGAGCTGTGGATGAAGGAGAGAGCTGTGGATGAAGGATAGAGCTGTGGATGAAGGAGGGAGCTGTGGATGAAGGAGAGAGCTGTGGATGAAGGAGAGAGCTGTGGGTGAAGGAGGGAGCTGTGGATGAAGGAGAGAGCTGTGGATGAAGGAGGGAGCTGTGGATGAAGGAGGGAGCTGTGGATGAAGGAGAGAGCTGTGGATGAAGGAGGGAGTTGTGGATGAAGGAGGGAGCTGTGGATGAAGGAGGGAGCTGTGGATGAAGGAGAGAGCTGTGGATGAAGGAGGGAGCTGTGGATGAAGGAGGGAGTTGTGGATGAAGGAGAGAGCTGTGGATGAAGGAGAGAGCTGTGGATGGAGGGAGCTGTGGATGAAGGAGGGAGTTGTGGATGAAGGAGAGAGCTGTGGATGAAGGAGAGAGCTGTGGATGAAGGAGGGAGCTGTGGGTGAAGGAGGGAGCTGTGGATGAAGGAGGGAGCTGTGGATGAAGGAGGGAGCTGTGGATGAAGGAGAGAGCTGTGGATGAAGGAGAGAGCTGTGGATGAAGGAGAGAGCTGTGGGTGAAGGAGAGAGCTGTGGATGAAGGAGGGAGCTGTGGATGAAGGAGGGAGCTGTGGATGAAGGAGGGAGCTGTGGATGAAGGAGGGAGCTGTGGATGAAGGAGAGAGCTGTGGATGAAGGAGGGAGCTGTGGGTGAAGGAGGGAGCTGTGGGTGAAGGAGAGAGCTGTGGATGAAGGAGGGAGCTGTGGATGAAGGAGAGAGCTGTGGATGAAGGAGAGAGCTGTGGGTGAAGGAGGGAGCTGTGGGTGAAGGAGGGAGCTGTGGGTGAAGGAGAGAGCTGTGGATGAAGGAGGGAGCTGTGGATGAAGGAGAGAGCTGTGGGTGAAGGAGAGAGCTGTGGATGAAGGAGGGAGCTGTGGGTGAAGGAGGGAGCTGTGGGTGAAGGAGAGAGCTGTGGATGAAGGAGGGAGCTGTGGATGAAGGAGAGAGCTGTGGATGAAGGAGAGAGCTGTGGATGAAGGAGGGAGCTGTGGGTGAAGGAGGGAGCTGTGGGTGAAGGAGAGAGCTGTGGATGAAGGAGGGAGCTGTGGATGAAGGAGAGAGCTGTGGGTGAAGGAGAGAGCTGTGGATGAAGGAGAGAGCTGTGGATGAAGGAGGGAGCTGTGGATGAAGGAGAGAGCTGTGGATGAAGGAGAGAGCTGTGGATGAAGGAGAGAGCTGTGGATGAAGGAGGGAGCTGTGGATGAAGGAGAGAGCTGTGGATGAAGGAGGGAGCTGTGGATGAAGGAGAGAGCTGTGGATGAAGGAGAGAGCTGTGGATGAAGGAGAGAGCTGTGGATGAAGGAGGGAGCTGTGGATGAAGGAGAGAACTGTGGATGAAGGAGAGAGCTGTGGGTGAAGGAGAGAGCTGTGGATGAAGGAGAGAACTGTGGATGAAGGAGAGAGCTGTGGGTGAAGGAGAGAGCTGTGGATGAAGGAGAGAGCTGTGGATGAAGGAGAGAGCTGTGGATGAAGGAGGGAGCTGTGGATGAAGGAGAGAGCTGTGGATGAAGGAGAGAGCTGTGGGTGAAGGAGAGAGCTGTGGATGAAGGAGGGAGCTGTGGATGAAGGAGAGAGCTGTGGATGAAGGAGAGAGCTGTGGATGAAGGAGAGAGCTGTGGATGAAGGAGAGAGCTGTGGATGAAGGAGGGAGCTGTGGGTGAAGGAGAGAACTGTGGATGGAGGGAGCTGTGGATGAAGGAGAGAGCTGTGGATGAAGGAGAGAGCTGTGGATGAAGGAGAGAGCTGTGGATGAAGGAGAGAACTGTGGATGAAGGAGAGAGCTGTGGGTGAAGGAGAGAGCTGTGGATGAAGGAGAGAGCTGTGGATGAAGGAGAGAGCTGTGGATGAAGGAGGGAGCTGTGGATGAAGGAGGGAGCTGTGGATGGAGGAGAGAGCTGTGGATGAAGGAGAGAACTGTGGGTGAAGGAGAGAGCTGTGGATGAAGGAGAGAGCTGTGGATGAAGGAGGGAGCTGTGGGTGAAGGAGGGAGCTGTGGATGAAGGAGGGAGCTGTGGATGAAGGAGAGAGCTGTGGATGAAGGAGAGAGCTGTGGATGAAGGAGGGAGCTGTGGATGAAGGAGGGAGCTGTGGGTGAAGGAGAGAGCTGTGGATGAAGGAGGGAGCTGTGGATGAAGGAGAGAGCTGTGGATGAAGGAGGGAGCTGTGGATGAAGGAGAGAGCTGTGGATGAAGGAGGGAGCTGTGGATGAAGGAGAGAGCTGTGGATGAAGGAGGGAGCTGTGGATGAAGGAGAGAGCTGTGGGTGAAGGAGGGAGCTGTGGGTGAAGGAGGGAGCTGTGGATGAAGGAGGGAGCTGTGGATGAAGGAGAGAGCTGTGGATGAAGGAGGGAGCTGTGGATGAAGGAGAGAGCTGTGGGTGAAGGAGGGAGCTGTGGATGAAGGAGGGAGCTGTGGATGAAGGAGGGAACTGTGGATGGAGGAGACTACCTCGCCTGGTGTACAGGAGGTCGTGGGTTCCACCACCACCACCATCATCATCACGGTGGCTAGGAGATGTTGACTACCTCGCCTGGTCTACAGGAGGTCGTGGGTTCCACCACCACCACCATCATCATCACGGTGGCTAGGAGATGTTGACTACCTCGCCTGGTGTACAGGAGGTCGTGGGTTCCACCATCATCATCATCACGGTGGCTAGGAGATGTTGACTACCTCGCCTGGTGTACAGGAGGTCGTGGGTTCCACCACCACCATCATCACGGTGGCTAGGAGATGTTGACTACCTCGCCTGGTCTACAGGAGGTCGTGGGTTCCACCACCACCACCATCATCACGGTGGCTAGGAGATGTTGACCACCTCGCCTGGTGTACAGGAGGTCGTGGGTTCCACCACCACCACCATAATCATCAATGTGGCTAGGAGATGTTGACTACCTCGCCTGGTGTACAGGAGGTCGTGGGTTCCACCTCCACCACCATTATCATCATCACGGTGGCTAGGAGATGTTGACTACCTCGCCTGGTGTACAGGAGGTCGTGGGTTCCACCACCGTCATCATCATCATCACGGTGGCTATGAGATGTTGACTACCTCGCCTGGTCTACAGGAGGTCGTGGGTTCCACCACCACCACCACCATCATCATTACGGTGGCTAGGAGATGTTGACTACCTCGCCTGGTCTACAGGAGGTCGTGGGTTCCACCACCACCATTATTATCATCACGGTGGCTAGGAGATGTTGACTACCTCGCCTGGTCTACAGGAGGTCGTGGGTTCCACCACCACCACCACCACCATCATCACCACGGTGGCTAGGAGATGTTGACTACCTCGCCTGGTCTACAGGAGGTCGTGGTTCCCCACCTTGAGCACGAAGAGCACGATCTTGACGGGCTCATGGACGCCGCGAGCCGTCACCACGCAGCGGTAGGAACCGGCCGCTCGCTCCGTCGCGGACCTCCAGCTCAGGCTGGAGGAGGGCGACGCCGGCGCGAGGGGCACGCGGATCTCCGACGGGTCTTCGGTGACGGCGCCGGGGGCCCACTTCCAGGCGAACGTGAAGTCGGCGAGGCCCACGCGGGCCATCTCGGGCCCCAGGCAGTCGAGCGTGGCGCCGTGGCCCGAGACTACGGAGACCGTCCGAACGCCGCAGTCGGGTCTCCGCAGGCAAGGACGCGCCACCTGCGGGCACGGGATGTGACGGTGATCGATCCGCTGTTGGATGTGGGGGTGGTGGGGGGTGGGCGGGGGTGGGGGAGATTTCGCCACTGGGGATTCCCGGGTGGGAGAGTCGAGAGCGTGGGGGTTGGGGCAAGGCCAGGGCTACGTCTCGAAGGGGAACCTACCCACTCACCCACTCACTAATCCAGTCACTCACTCACTCACTCACCCACTCACTCACTCACCCACTCACCCACCCACCCACCCACTCACCCACTCACCCACCCATTCACCCACCCACGCACCCACCCACCCACTCACTCACCCACCCACTCACCCACCCACTCACTCACTCACTCACCCACCCACTCACCCAACCTTTCACCCATCCATTCACTCACCCACCCACCCACTCACCCACCCACCCACTCACCCACTCACTCACTCACCCACCCACCCACTCACCCACCCACTCACCCACCCACCCACCCACTCACCCACTCACTCACCCACTCACCCACTCACCCACCCACTCACCCAACCCCTCACCCACCCACTCACCCACACACTCACCCACCCACTCACTCACCCACCCACTCACTCACCCACCCACTCACTCACCCACCCACTCACTCACCCACCCACCCACCCACTCACTCACTCACTCACCCACTCACCCACCCACCCACCCGCTCACTCACTCACCCACTCACCCACCCACGCACTCACCCACCTACCCACTCACCCATCCACCCACCTACCCACTCACCCAACCCACCCACCCACTCACCCACCCACTCACCCACTCACCCACCCACCCACTCACCCACCCACTCACCCACTCACCCACCCACTCACCCACCCACCCACCCACTCACCCACCCACCCACCCACCCACCCACTCACCCACCCACTCACCCACCCACCCACCCACTCACCCACTCACCCACTCACTCACTCACCCACCCACCCACCCACTCACCCACCCAACCCTTCCCCCACCCACCCACTCACCCACCCACCCACTTACCCACCCACCCACTCATCCACCCACCCACCCACTCACCCACCCACCCACTCACCCACCCACCCACCCACTCACTCACCCACTCACCCACCCACCCACTCACCCACTCACCCACCCACCCACTCACCCACCCACCCACCCACTCACCCACCCACTCACCCACCCACCCACTCACCCACTCACCCACCCACCCACTCACCCACTCACTCACCCACCCACCCACTCACTCACTCACCCACCCACCCACTCACCCACCCAACCCTTCCCCCACCCACCCACTCACCCACCCACCCACTCACCCAACACCCACTCATCCACCCACCCACCCACCCACTCACCCACCCACCCACTCACTCACTCACCCACCCACCCACCCACCCACCCACCCACCCACCCACTCACCCACCCACCCACCCACTCACCCACCCACCCACCCACTCACTCACTCACTCACCCACCCACTCACCCAACCCTTCACCCACCCACCCACTCACCCACCCACTCACCCACCCACTAATCCACCCACCCACCCACTCACTCACCCACCCACCCACTCACCCACCCACTCGCTCACCCACTCACCCACCCACCCAGCCACTCACTCACTCACCCACTCACCCACCCACCCACTCACTCACTCACTCACCCACCTACTCACCCACCCACTCACCCACTCACTCACCCACTCACCCACTCACCCACTCACTCACTCACTCACCCACCCACTCACCCACCCACCCACTCACCCACCCACCCACTCACCCACCCACTCACTCACTCACCCACCCACCACCCACTCACCCACTCACCCACCCACCCACTCACCCACCCACCCACCCACTCACCCAACCCCTCACCCACCCACTCACCCACCCACTCACTCACCCACCCACTCACTCACTCACTCACCCACCCACCCACTCACTCACCGACCCACCCACCCACTCACTCACTCACTCACCCACTCACCCACCCACCCACTCACCCACCCACCCACTCACCCACCCACCCACTCACCCAACCCCTCACCCACCCACTCACCCACCCACTCACTCACCCACCCACTCACCCACTCACTCACCCACCCACTCACCCACTCACCCAACCCACTCACCCACTCACCCACCCACTCACCCACCCACCCCCTCACCCACCCACCCACTCACCCACCCACCCACCCACTCACCCACCCACCCACTCACCCACCCACCCACCCACTCACCCACTCACCCACCCACCCACTCACTCACTCACCCACCCACCCACCCACTCACTCACCCACCCACCCACTCACCCACCCACCCACTCACCCACCCACTCACCCAACCCTTCACCCACCCACTCACCCACTCACCCACCCACCCACTCACCCACTCACCCACTCACTCACTCACTCACCCACCCACTCACTCACTCACCCACCCACCCACCCACTCACCCACTCACCCACCCACCCACTCACCCACCCACCCACCCACTCACCCAACCCCTCACCCACCCACTCACCCACCCACTCACTCACCCACCCACTCACTCACTCACTCACCCACCCACCCACTCACTCACCGACCCACCCACCCACTCACTCACTCACCCACTCACCCACCCACCCACTCACCCACCCACCCACTCACCCACCCACCCACCCACTCACCCAACCCCTCACCCACCCACTCACCCACCCACTCACTCACCCACCCACTCACCCACTCACTCACCCACCCACTCACCCACTCACCCAACCCACTCACCCACTCACCCACCCACTCACCCACCCACCCCCTCACCCACCCACCCACTCACCCACCCACCCACCCACTCACCCACCCACCCACTCACCCACCCACCCACCCACTCACCCACTCACCCACCCACCCACTCACTCACTCACCCACCCACCCACCCACCCACTCACTCACCCACCCACCCACTCACCCACCCACCCACTCACCCACCCACTCACCCAACCCTTCACCCACCCACTCACCCACTCACCCACCCACCCACTCACCCACTCACCCACTCACTCACTCACCCACTCACCCACCCACTCACCCACCCACCCACTCACCCACCCACCCACCCACTCACCCACCCACCCACCCACGCACCTTGCGACACTGCGTGGGCTCTGTGCCCTGCGTCTCGAGGCACGACTGCACCTCCAGTGCCCCCACTCCGCACTCGACTCGGCACGAGTCGAGGGGCCTCTCGACCCGCGCCGAGAGCGGCTCTGTGGTCGTGAGTTTTGACAAGTCCACGACCCCAGCTGGTGGCGGTGGTGGTGGTCTGGTGAATGTCTCCTGGGGCTGAGCGACGCTAGCCACCATCAGCAGCATCAGCAGCAGCAGCATCAGCGGCGGCTGTGTCACTGACATCATCAGCAGCATCATCATCAGCATCATCAGCATCAGCATCATCAGCATCATCATCAGAATCACCATCAGCATTATCAGTATCAGCATCATCAGCATCATCATCAGCATCATCATCAGCATCATCATCAGCAGCAGCATCAGCAGCAGCATCAGCGGCGGCTGTGTCACTGACATCATCAGCAGCATCATCATCAGCATCATCATCATCATCAGCATCATCAGCATCAGCATCATCAGCATCATCATCAGCATCACCATCAGCATTATCAGTATCAGCATCATCAGCATCATCATCAGCATCATCATCATCAGCATCATCATCAGCAGCAGCATCATCAGCAGCATCAGAAGCGTCGACGGCTGTGTCACTGACATCATCATCATCAGCAACATCATCAGCATCAGCATCATCAGCATCAGCAGCATCATCATCATCAGCATCATCATCAACATCAGCAGCAGCAGCATCAAAAGCGTCGACGGCTGCGTCACCGACATCATCATCAGCATCATCAGCATCACCATCAGCAGCAGCATCAGAAGCGTTGACGGCTGTGTCACTAACATCATCATCAGCAGCATCAGTATCAGCAGCATCCGTATCAGCATCATCGTCAGTATCAGCATCATCATCAGTATCAGCAGCATCATCATCAGCATCACCAGCATTATTATCAACATCATCAGTATCAGCATCAGTAGAGGCTACCTGGGGCCCTTTGCCTGTGTAGGAGATGGTGGCGGTTGTGGCGGTTGTGGTGGTTGTGGCGGTTGTGGGGTGGCGGTTGTGGCGGTTGTGGGGGGTGGAGAGGGGGTTGTGGGGGGGGATGAGGTGGTTGTGGTGGTTGTGGTGGTTGTGGGGGGGGATGAGGTGGTTGTGGCGGTTGTGGGGGTGGCGGTTGTGGCGGTTGTGGGGGGTGGAGAGGGGGTTGTGGTGGTTGTGGTGGTTGTGGCGGTTGTGGGGGTGGCGGTTGTGGCGGTTGTGGGGGGTGGAGAGGGGGTTGTGGTGGTTGTGGTGGTTGTGGCGGTTGTGGGGGTGGCGGTTGTGGCGGTTGTGGGGGGTGGAGAGGGGGTTGTGGTGGTTGTGGCGGTTGTGGCGGTTGTGGGGGGTGGAGAGGGGGTTGTGGGGGGGGATGAGGTGGTTGTGGTGGTTGTGTCCGTTGCTGCCGCGTCGCGAAATCGACTCGGGTCGTCTGGGGACCCCCCCGCCCCCCACCCCCTCCCCTCTGTGGTGCATCAGCCAGTCATCTCGGTCATCTCGGTCAGTCGACCCGTGGCACCTGCTGGGTCTGTCACGTGATCTCCTCCTCCTGCACCTAGCCTGGCACAGCAGTCAACCCATGGCACCTGCTGGGTCTGCCCCGTGACACAACAACGAGCGGAGCGCCGGGTGGCTAAAG
>WFAB01003416.1:7500-16538 GCA_018977245.1 Lethenteron camtschaticum | reverse complement strand
TCGATGCCAAGGAGAGAGCAGTGCAGCTGGTAGCGTGCGCACGCCACTAAGCGCACTGCGCTGCTGGTGTTTAGTTGGCGGGTTCGATTCCCGCCTCCTCCACGGGGAATATTATTTTTTCTTTTAAATGTAACGCGCCAGCGTTATTGTTGGTGACATGTTCACATTGGTGAACCAGCTTGACCTCGATTTTGCTGTGTGAAATGTCTTACTAACAACACAGAGCTCGCTAACACACACAACTGGCACACTAGTAGCTACACTAGGACCCTCGCGATGCTACCAAGAGTTTAGTGTAGTTGGTAGCGTGAGCACGCCACTGAACGCACTGAACTCTGTTTAGGTCGCCGGATCGATTCCCGCTTCCTCCACGAGGAATATTTTTTTAAATCAAATTTTAAATGTAATGCGCCAGCGTTATTCTTCGTGACATGTTCGCATTGGTGAACCAGCTTGACCTCGATGTTGCTGTTTTCAAGATCCTGTTAAGACGTTAGAGATGTAGAAAAAAAAATATTTATAAAAGGTTTTCGCACTTGGCAGGAGTCGAACCTATAACCTTGTAGCCGCAGGCAGCCGCGTTAACCATTGCACACAGAGCCTGTCTCAAGATGGGGTTCTTACTTTGATGTCAGTCATCACAGATGATGAGATCGCCGCGATGATTAACAATTCGTACACGGGCCCAAGCGAATCGTTCATCCGTTTGGCGATATTTGACTTTTCCCATGTTCAATATTTTAAAAAAACGTATCAAAAGTCAAATGAATCAAACCTGAATATTGCTCGTAGATGCATCAACTTTAAACATTGTAATAATTGACGTGATCATTGCCACCGAGTGTGTAGAGAGAAGTGAACACTTATGCACGTCCTACAGGCGACGGTGTGAAATGTCTTGTANCAACACAGAGCTCGCTAGCACACACAACTGCACGCTAGTACTACACTCGGACCCTCGCGATGTTACGCAGGTTCAGTGTAGTTGGTAGCGTGAGCGCGCTACAAAGTACCCTGAACTTTTCGATGTTTAGGTCGCCGGATCGATCCCCGCATCCCCACGGGAATATTTTTTTTATTAAATTATAAATGTAGCGCCCCAGCGTTATTGTTGGTGACATGTTCACATTGGTGAACCAGCTTGACGTCTCGTCGCCCTCGATGTTGCTGTTTTGAAGCCCCTCTGAAGACGTTAGAGATGTGACGAGAAATAAAAAAATAAAAAAATATTATCGAGCTTGGCAGGATTCGAACCTGTAACCTTCTGATCCGCAGGCAGCCGCGTTATCCATTACGCCACTGACCCCACGTGACCCACACATCCCGAGGGGAACTTGTGACTTTACGCGGCTTCACGTTTTATTTTAATTATTTAATTATTTCCCTTCTACGCGACTTTGTTAAATTTTTATTATCTTATTATTTCTCTTCTACGTGACTTTGTTTTATTTTTATTATTTATTATTTCCTTCTACGCGACTTTATGTTTTATTTGTGTTATTAGATCTTGTCTCTCTACTTAATGCTCTCTATTAAGTACCTTATTATTCCTCTCCGGGAGTTTATTTTTNATTATTTTATTTTTTTCCTTCTACGCTCTCGTGTTTTAATTATTTCATTATTTCCCCTCTACCGACTCTATGTTTTATTATTTTATTATTTCCCTTCCCGCGACTCTATGTTTTATATTATTTTTCCTACTCTATTTTATTATTTCCCTTCTATGCGACTCTATGTTTTATTATTTTATTATTTCCCTTCTACGCGACTTTATTATTAGAACTCGAGGAGACGTCCCGATGTCTTAAGGAGTAGCTCAGTTGGTAAAGAAAGCGTTCTAGCAACTGAGATGCTCCTTAAGGACGTGGGTTCGATTCCCGCATCCTCCAAGGGCTATATATTTTTTTAAATGTAATTTTAAATGAAACGCCCAGAGTTATTGTCTGTGACATCTTCACATTGGTGAACCAGCTTGGAAGGACCCTGACCTCTTGTCGCCTCGATGTTGCTGTTTTGAAGCCCCTGTTAAGACGTTAGAGATGTGACGAGAAANAAAAAAATATTTAAAAAATATTATCGCGCCTGGCAGGAGTCGAACCTGCAACCTTCTGATCCGCAGGCAGCCGCGTTACCCATTACGCCACAGACCCACGTGACCTTGATGTGATGCGTAAAACATCTATAATGTCATTGTATTATTTGAAGGTTAAGAGAGAGAGGGAGGTACGGGTTGTATTGGTGATTCAAAGAGGGGCACCCCGATTAATACAAAGGCTCCGATGGGTAGGGACCCTGTGAAAGACGCGCCCTTAGGATGTCTTAAGGTCACCGTGTATTTATAAAAAATATTTATAAAAATAATAAAAATATATATATCGACCTGGCGGAATCAACACAACCTTCTTTCCGCAGGCAGAACCATCACAGTGCACATCCAGGACCTTGAGAGACGGTGTGAAATATTTTGCTTACAACACAGAGCTCGCTAACACACACAACTGGCACGCTAGTCACTACACTAGGACCCGCTCCAGGTTAAGGAGGGTTCAGTGTCGTTATTTTCGATGTTATAGCGCTTCCTCCACGGGGAATATTTTTTAAATCAAATTTAAATGTGACGCCCAGCGTGATTGTTGGTCACATGTTCACATTGGTGAAGCAGCTTGACGTCTCGTCGCCCTCAATTTTGCTGTTTTGAAGCCCCTGTTCAGGCGAATGAGATGTGACGAGAAATAAAAAATATACATACTAAGATAATTATTTTATTATGTTTTATTTTTATTACGAAGAATGAAATAAAAAAATCTAAATAAAATAAAATAATAATTTTATTATACACAATAAGTTATGTTTTCTAATAAAAATAAAACACAAATAAATTTATTATTTTATTATACATACTAAAGTAATTTTTATTAAGGTTTATTTTTATTATTTTATTCTTATTCATTATACAAACAAAATAAATATTTAAAAAGTATTTATTTAATTTTATTTACTAAAATAATTAGTTTATTAGGTAGTATTTTTTTATTTTTGTTATTATACATAATAAAATATTTATTTTTAATGTTTATTTTTTTTTTTATTATTTCCATTCTACGTGACTTTACCGAAAGAACCAACAAGATGACACACGCAGCTTGCACGATACCAACGACACTGGACCCTCGCGATGCTACGGAGACATCAGCGCACCTGGTAGCGTGAGCTCGCCACTAAGTACTGATGTCTGTTTACGTCGCCGGATCGATTCCCGCATCCCCACGGGGAATATTTTTTTTATCAAATAATAAATGTAACGCGCCAGCGTTATTGTTGGTGACATGTTCACATTGGTGAACCAGCTTGACCTCGATTTTGCTGTTTTGAAGCCCCTGTTAAGGCGTTAGAGATGTGACGATAAATAAAAAATATTTATAAAATATTATCGAGCCTGGCAGGAGTCGAACCCACAACCTTGTAGTCTGCAGGCAGCCGCGTTATCCATTACACCACAGACCCCAATAATAAAATACATACAACTTAGTGAAATAATTATTTTTATGTTTTATTTTTATTACGTAGAATGGAAATAATAAAATAATCAATACAAAACTAAATAACTTATTTATTATACATACTAAAATAATAGACCCAGAGACTCACAGNCTCACACAGAGACTCACAGGCTCACACAGAGACCACAGGCTCACACAGAGACTCACACTCACACAGTGACTCATAGACTCACACAGAGACCACAGACTCACACAGAGATCCACAGACTCACACAGAGACCCACAGACTCACACAGAGACCCACAGACTCACACAGAGACCACAGACTCACACAGAGACCCACAGACTCACGCAGAGACCACAGACTCACACAGAGACCACAGACTCACAGAGACTCACAGACTCACACAGAGACCCACAGACTCACACAGAGACCCACAGACTCACAGAGACACAGACTCACACAGAGACCCACAGACTCACACAGAGACCCACAGACTCACGCAGAGACCCACAGACTCACGCAGAGACCCACAGACTCACACAGAGACCCACAGACTCACAGAGACCACAGACTCACACAGAGACCCACAGACTCACACAGAGACCCACAGACTCACGCAGAGACCCAGAGACTCACGCAGAGACTCACAGACTCACACAGAGAGTTGAAACAATGCCACAGTTGAAACAACACAAACTGTAATAATCACAGCCTTCTGGGAGTGCATCGCTGATTCAGTGACAAAATGTGTCAACACGTAATACAAAATTATAATTCGTGTTGAAGAGAATGTATCTCCTCTACGTGTAACTTTTAAGCGGTATGCCTTGTAACTGACGGATGATCCCAGCATGCTCCCTATTGCATGCTCCCTACTCCAGAGGCAGATACTTCCTTGAAACACAAAAGTACCCTTTGAGCTGTATCACAAGAATAACGGGTCTAGCCTGAGTGATCTCTACAGGCTACTTACAAACACACACACACACTTTGCCCCGACATCGCTGACTCGATGTTTGACCCTCAGACAAAATGTTCCATGTCCGCGCACAGTCAGACAAGTATTCATTCTAAACTACTGACAGGCAAATCGACAACATTGAACTACTGCAGTGAAACTTACCGCGTCGGTAAAGTCACGGAGAAAGACATTAAATAACAACAGAACACGACGCTTCGATTGGAACACAAGCAACCATCATCAGGTGCAACAAGTGAATGAGAAAACAAACAAAGTGAACTTAGAAATATAATGCAACACAACACAGAGTCAGCCAACACAACAGTCAACACCCTACCTGGTTGATTACGTTCTTACAAAATTGAACAATCTAGTTTAGATAACGTCTTATTAACAAGGAGCTATTTGAAGAATGCACCCTCTACTGAACAGTGGATGTGAAACATAAAATTGTGCAATTCAAAACGAGTAGGCCTTTGCAAGTTGGCGTCTGGGTCAAAAATGTAGCAAATTCTAAACATTACCTACAAATAATAGATCACGATGTTTCGATCGCAACGCAAGCAATCGCCATCCGGTGGGACCACGTCAATCACTGCTGAAGTTGGCGTCTACCTCAGTTGGTGATGATGGTGGTGGTGGTGATGATGGTGGTGGTGATGGTGATGATGATGGTGGTGATGGTGGTGATGGTGATGATGATGGTGGTGGTGGTGATGATGGTGGTGGTGGTGATGGTGATGATGGTGGTGATGATGGTGGTGGTGGTGATGATGGTGGTGATGGTGATGATGGTGGTGATGGTGATGATGGTGGTGATGGTGATGATGATGGTGGTTGTCACACCTGATGACGATCGCTTGTGTTGCGATCGAAACGCCGTGATCTAGAATTTTTCGACCCACGTGACGTCACCCAAAGAACTAAAGAGTGTGGATTCCTGCAGTCACGAAAGCTTCAAATCAAGATTACCTACAAACGACACAGCTGAGATGACACATCAATCATCGCCCCCTACTGACAGGCGCTTGACAACACGCAGGCCGGTGCAAGGCCACCACCTTGTGCCACACAGGGGCAGCTGCTACTTGGGGTGCTCTTAGAGTGTTTCAGACAAGCGCCATGTAACAGCAATTATGATGAGAACATCGTGAATGCTTGGGGGCTTATTGGCTCTCGCGCCTGGTGAGAGATCGACCCAACCCACAGGTTCACAAAGACTGGCCACTCGTCTTCTTGGTTCTTTCGGTAAAGTCGTCACGTAGAAGTAATAAAATAATAAAAATAAAACATAATAAAACAATTCTCACGACGTTTCGGCCACAACGCAAGCAGCCGTCCTCAGGTGAAAACCAGGTCTGTCGAGGCGACAGCGTCTGAATGAAACAGCACATGTGCTTGGAGCATGTTTATAAGCTGGGTTGGAAGGGGGGGGAAAGGGGGAGCCTTGACAAAAGAATATGAAATATCAAGAGGAATTTAGCATATTTATGGGAAATGCAGGTATGTGATTAGTGCTACTTGTGCCCGTGCATTATGCAGGATTAGCAGCATCACAGGGAGGGGATAGGGGTAGCATTAATAAAGGGAAGGAATGTTAATAGTATGTAGCTGCAGTAACTGGCCACTCGCTCTTACCCTGCAGGTTGAACCTAGGAACTGAGTGTTCAACTTCACGTTATTGTCATTCAAGGCCAGTGACGAAGGTGCATCTATTGGAGCGGCATCGTCTCAAGCCGACACATCTACCGGGTCTCCATTAGACTTTGTTTTGTCTCGGAGGAAGTCCACCCACACCTCCACTTCCACAAACTGCTGGGAGTTGCCTCGCTCTGCCTCACAGTCAGAATTATCCTCCTGCTTCACGTTGCCTCCATCGATGTGACGGTCCCATTCTGGACTTGAATCTTCATCTTCACATTTTACCGTCACTTCTTCGCTCTTCACCATCACCTCTTCATATTCCACCTTCACATCTTCAAATTTCACCTTGATTTTTTTAAAAGTGTCCAAGCTGGGATTTTCTTCTGCTTGTTTCACGAGGGATGGGCTCATTGCAGCACTTTGACTTTCAGAAGCTGACTTCAGACTCCGCTCCGTGTGGATCTTCTGATGCTTGTGTCTTCTCTGGTGTGCTTGAAGATTGGAAGAATCTGCAAACGCCTTCCCGCACAGAATGCACTTGAAGGGTTTCTCTCCCGTGTGTGTTCTCTGGTGTGTTACAAGAGCAGATGATTGTGCAAACGCCTTTCCACACAGAGTGCACTTGAAGGGGTTCTCTCCCGTGTGTGTTCTCTGGTGTGTTACAAGAGTAGATGACTTTGCAAACGCCTTCCCACACACACTGCACTTGAAGGGTTTCTCTCCCGTGTGTGTTCTCTGGTGTCTTACGAGATGATGTAAAAAGAAAACGCCTTCCCGCACAGAGTACACTTGAAAGGTTTCTCTCCTGTGTGTGTTCTCTGGTGTGTTACAAGAGTAGATGACTGTGAAAGCGCCTTCCCACACACACTGCACTTGAAGGGTTTCTCTCCCGTGTGTGTTCTCTGGTGTGTTTTAAGATTTGATGACTGTGAAAATGCCTTCCCACACACACTGCACTTGAAGGGTTTCTCTCCTGTGTGTGTTCTCTGGTGCTGTGTCAAATTTCCAGTCCGCTCCGTGCTGTATCCACGCTGGTCGCATTGTTGCCTTGCCGTACCGAGCTGTGCTGAGCGCCTTTGCTCCATCAGACCAAGCGACAGCTGCAGACAGAAACAAATTAATATGCACACCACCTACACGTCAGACACAGAGGAATGCATATATACACAGTCACACGTGACTTACACGTCTATACTTATTCATATAATCATGATGTAGTGAAACAGTTTCCCAAATTCATCACACGGGCTGTTATGGCACACAATGAGAGGGTGAATAGTCATTAAAATGAATGTGAACCCAAAATTCCGAGCACACAATTTCGGCTGTCTGGCTACGAAAGGAATATTTCTAAGAGCAAAATTCAGCTGACATCGCAAAGGGTGTTGAAACCAACACTGTTTGTGTTGTGCAGAAATGCATTAATTAATGTTCAATCGTAACTCAGAGGAGTGAACCCAGGCTGAGATGTCCTTGAATGCTGGGGATGAACAGATCCGACTTCTGCTGCTGCACGTGTGTGCTGTGTTAACTTCATGTTTTCATTTCGACCCACAGAGATACATCGAGATGAGTAAAGACCCATGGAGATTAATAGAAACCCATAGAGACCCACAGAGTCACACAGAGACCCATAGAGATACATCGAGATGAATAGAGACCTATGGAGATGAATAGAAACCCATAGAGACCCATAGAGATACATAGAGACCCACAGAGTCACACAGAGACACATAGAGACCCATAGAGATACATCGAGATGAATAGAGACCCATGGAGATTAATAGAAACCCATGGAGATTAAAAGAGACCCACAGAGACACATAGAGACCCATAGAGATACAGCGAGATGAATAGAGACCCATGGAGATTAATAGAGACCCACAGAGTCACACAGAGACCCACAGAGACACATAGAAACCCACAGAGACACATAAAGACCCACAGAGACACATGGTTGAGACCCATAGACTAAACTGAAATTAACTTTTGATTTAAAGCTTTCGTGACTGCAGGGATTCATCTTCTTGGTTCTTTCGGTAAAGTCACGTAGAATGGAAATAATAAATAATAATAGAACTAATACAATATTTTATTTTGTTTTATTTTTATTATTTTATTATTTCCCTTCTACGTGCCTTTACCGAAAGAACCAAGAAGATGAATCCCTGCAGTCACGAAAGCTTTACATCGAATATAATATTATATGACCATATTATTTAAATATTTTAGTATATTATTATATTATTTTAGTATGTTTTATTTGTATTATTTTTATTATTTCCCTTCTACGTGGCTTTACCGAAAGAAGCAAGAAGATATAACATTGTTTAGACACAACGTGCGTGTTCAACAGAGTGAATAGACCAGGGGGCGGGATCCTTTTAGACTGGGAGAGCCGTAAAAGTCAAATATTTCTAAATATCTTTCATTGAGAGCCATATAGTGTGATTTTTAACGTGTAATAAATTAAATGTCTTATTTTAATGCGACTTCTGATCAACGGGACCCGTGACCCGTGAATTTATCTTCAAAACTAATTTCTGTTTACTTTAAAACGACACGGTATTATTAAGCAATATCACAAGTATTTAAAATCACTTCCAAACTGATTTTATTTTTCAACTCAAAATTGTCTGGGAGCCATACATGGCTCAAGAGCCATACACGGCTCAAGAGCCATACACGGCTCAAGAGCCATGTATGGCTCTTGAGCCATGTATGGCTCTTGAGCCATACATGGCTCAAGAGCCATACATGGCTCAAGAGCCATACATGGCTCAAGAGCCATACACGGCTCAAGAGCCATGCATGGCTCAAGAGCCATACACGGCTCAAGAGCCATGCATGGCTCAAGAGCCATACATGGCTCAAGAGCCATACACGGCTCAAGAGCCATGTATGGCTCAAGAGCCATACATGGCTCAAG
>WFAB01003415.1:0-16544 GCA_018977245.1 Lethenteron camtschaticum | reverse complement strand
ACTCAATCTTCACTCACTCACTCAGCCACTCACTCAGCCACTCACTCAATCATTCACTCACTCAGCTCACTCACATCACTCACTCAATCACTCACTCAATCATTCACTCACTCACTCCACTCACTCATCATCACTCACTCACTCATCAATCTCACTCACTCAATCATTCACTCACTCAGCCACTCACTCAATCATTCACTCACTCACTCAGCCACTCACTCAGCACTCACCAATCATTCACTCACTCAGCCACTCACTCACTCATCACTCACTCACTCAATCATTCACTCACTCAGCCACTCACTCAATCATTCACTCACTCACTCAGCCACTCACTCAGCCACTCACTCCAATCATTCACTCACTCAGCCACTCACTCCACTCACCATCACTCACTCATCCAATCACTCCATCACCACTCACTCAATCATCACTCACTCAATCATTCACTCACTCAGCCACTCACTCAATCATTCACTCACTCACTCAGCCACTCACTCAGCCACTCACTCAATCATTCACTCACTCAGCCACTCGCACAATCATTCACTCACTCACTCAGCCACTCACTCAGCCACTCACTCAATCATTCACTCACTCAGCCACTCACTCACTCAATCACTCACTCACTCAATCATTCACTCACTCAGCCACTCACTCAATCATTCACTCACTCACTCAGCCACTCACTCAGCCACTCACATCATATCATTCACTCACTCAGCCACTCACTCACTCATCACTCACTCACTCAATCATTCACTCACTCAGCCACTCACTCAATCATTCACTCACTCACTCAGCCACTCACTCAGCCACTCACTCAATCATTCACTCACTCAGCCACTCACTCAGCCACTCACTCAATCATTCACTCACTCAGCACTCACTCACTCAATCACTCACTCACTCAATCATTCACTCACTCAGCCACTCACTCAATCATTCACTCACTCACTCAGCCACTCACTCAGCCACTCACTCAATCATTCACTCACTCAGCCACTCACTCAGCCACTCACTCAATCATTCACTCACTCAGCCACTCACTCACTCAATCAGTCACTCACTCAATCATTCACTCACTCAGCCACTCACTCAATCATTCACTCACTCACTCAGCCACTCACTCAGCCACTCACTCAATCATTCACTCACTCAGCCACTCACTCACTCAATCACTCACTCACTCAATCATTCACTCACTCAGCCACTCACTCAATCATTCACTCACTCACTCAGCCACTCACTCAGCCACTCACTCAATCATTCACTCACTCAGCCACTCGCACAATCACCCACCAGATCCATCTAAAGCCCGTACCTCACCCTCCCCACACTGCACACTCACCTCACCCTTACCACACCCTCACCTCACTTTCACCACACCTCACCACACCGCATCTCACCCTCACCACACCATCACCACACCCTCACCAGACCTCACCACACCGCATCTCACCATCACCACACCCTCACCACACCTCACCCTCACCATCACCACACCCTCACCACACCCTCACCACACCTCACCACACTCTCACCTCACTCTCACCCTCACCACACCTCACCCTCACCACACCCTCACCTCACTCTCACCCTCACCTCACCATCACCACAACGCACCTCACCATCACCTCACCACACCTCACCTCACCATCACCACACCACACCCTCACCTCACCCTCACCTCACCATCACTACACCTCACCTCACCATCACCACAACGCACCTCACCCAAACAGCCAACCTCACCAACTCACGGACACACACGCACTCACTTCCACGGTCTACTCAGCCGGACAACCGTTCCGTTGCAAACGCGCCCCGACGCCCACTTTATTGAGGGCGACATTGGCGCAGAAGAACGTGAAAATAAATCACCAAAAACATTGATAACCACCGCACACCGCACACCCACCCCCTAAGGCCTACCCGTCCCTACCGACTTACCCTCACCTGCCCGGGCAGGGCAAACTAGGCAAGACCGGTGTCTAACCAAACACCCCCCAGCAATTGACCTTATCCGAGTCCAGATCGGGGTCGTCTTGGCAGAGTCTGTAGAGGAAGGACTTGGGGTCCCGGCACAACGTCTGCTTCGTGGTCACGAACAACGTCCCGCCAACGTTGAGACGAACCCACGGAGACGGAGGAGACGCCGCCATTTTTTGAGTGCTGAGGTGGGTGGGGGGGGAGTGGGGGGTGGGGGGGACTTGGCTTCCACTTCCGGTCGGCGACTTCCGCTTCCGGTCGGCGACTTCCGCTTCCGGAAGATGTAGCGAGCAGGGGGGGGCGGGGCTTGCGGTAGATATCTTCCGGAAGATGTAGAGAGACGGGGTAGGTTAAAAGAAACGGGCGGTATATATCTTCCGGAAGAGGTAGAGAGCGGGGGGGGGGCGGGGCTTGCGGTAGGTATCTTCCGGAAGAGGTAGAGAGACGGGGTAGGTTAAAAGAAACAGGCGGTAGATATCTTCCGGAAGAGGTAGAGAGAAGGGGTAGGTTAAAAGAAACAGGCGGTAGATATCTTCCGGAAGAGGTAGATAGACGGGGTAGGTTAAAAGAAACAGGCGGTAGATATCTTCCGGAAGAGGCAGAGAGACGGGGAAGGTTAAAAAAAACAGGCGGTAGACTTCTTCCGGAAGAGGCAAAGATCTTCCGGAAGACGGCAGGGATCTTCCGGAAGACGGCAGAGATCTTCCGGAAGACGGCAGAGATCTTCCGGAAGATGGCAGAGATCTTCCGGAAGATGGCAGTGATCTTCCGGAAGATGGCAGAGATCTTCCGGAAGATGGCAGTGATCTTCCGGAAGATGGCAGTGATCTTCCGGAAGATGGCAGTGATCTTCCGGAAGAAGGCAGCAATCCACACACAAACACGGACAACATCTTCCGGAAGACCGCAGCATCACAAAAAAACGGACGGAAGACGTCTTCCGGAAGACGCCTTCCGGGCATCGTTACCTAAATCAATAAATAAATAAATCCCCGCCACGCCATTGGTTGCCCGCGAAGCTCCTCCCCCCCCCGACCCGCCCCACGTGACCGACCGCCAGCCAATCGGTGAGCTCCGCCCCCCCCCCAACACCCACGGCGCTGTCGTTCCAGGCGGTCCTCGCAACCTTCGCGGGGGCCGATTTCATTAATCGATCGATTAATTATCGGTTCTTATTTGTTTCCGTTCGATCGAATCGTCATGTCGGCCGTCGCCGCCGGTCGCCTGGGGCTCCTGACGAGAGCTGCTCGAGCGTTGGTGACGAAAAACTGCGCCTACAGCGTCAGGTGAGACACCCCGGGGCGTGTGCAGGCCGAAGCCTCGGCCTCGCCTGAATTGGCTGCGGGGATCGAGCCCACCCGGCCCGGCGGGGGCTGAAGGGCGAAGGCGGCGGTTGCGATTCTCGGCCGAGTCGAGAAGAAACAAACGGCGCCTGGGTTTCTGCGCGCGTGTGGGAGAGTCTGTGTGTGAGTGTGTGTGTGTGAGTATGTGTGTGTGAGTCTGTGTGTGAGTGTGAGTCTGTGTGTGAGTCTGTGTCTATGTGTGTGTGTGAGTCTGTGTGTGTGTGTGAGTCTGTGTGTGAGTGTGTGAGTGTGTGTGAGTCTGTGTGTGTGTGAGTCTGTGTGTGTGTGTGAGTATGTGTGTGTGAGTCTGTGTGAGTCTGTGTGTGTGTGTGAGTCTGTGTGTGTGTCTATGTGCGTGCATCTATGTGTGTGTGATGGTCTGTGTGTGTGTGAGTCTGTGTGTGTGAGTCTGTGTGTGTGTGTGAGTCTGTGTGTGTGTCTATGTGCGTGTATCTATGTGTGTGTGATGGTCTGTGTGTGTGTGAGTCTGTATGTGTGAGTCTGCGTGTGTGTGTGAGTCTGTGTGTGTGTGTCTATGTGCGTGTATCTATGTGTGTGTGATGGTCTGTGTGTGTGTGAGTCTGTATGTGTGAGTCTGTGTGTGTGTGTGAGTCTGTGTGTGTGTGAGTCTGTGCGTGTGTGTGTGAGTCTGTGTGTGAGTCTGTGTGTGTGTGAGTCTGTGTGTGTGAGTCTGTGTGTGTGTGAGTCTGTGTGTGTGTGTGAGTATGTGTGTGTGAGTTTGTGTGTCTGTGTGTGTGAGTGTGTGTGAGTCTGTGTGTGTGAGTGTGTCTGTGTGTGTGTCTATGTGCGTGTATCTATGTGTGTGTGTGTGAGTCTGTGTGTGTGTGTGTGAGTCTGTGCGTGTGTGTGTGAGTCTGTGCGTGTGTGTGTGAGTCTGTGTGTGTGTGTGAGTCTGTGCATGTGTGTGTGTGAGTCTGTGCATGTGTGTGTGAGTCTGTGCGTGTGTGTGTGAGTCTGTGCGTGTGTGTGTGTGAGTCTGTGCGTGTGTCTGTGCGTGTGTGTGTCTGTGTGTGTGTGAGAGTCTGTGTGTTTGTGTGTATGTGCGTGTGTGTATGTGTGTGTGTGCGTCTGTGTGTGAGAGTCTGTGTGTGTGTGAGTCTGTGTGAGAGTCTGTTTGTGTGAGTCTGTGTCTGTGTGTGAGTCTGTGTGTGTGTGTCTGTGTGTCTATGTGCGTGTATCTATGTGTGTGTGTGTGTCTGTGTGTGAGAGTATGTGTGTGTGTGTGAGTCTGTGCGTGTGTGTGTGAGTCTGTGCGTGTGTGTGTGAGTCTGTGTGTGTGAGTCTGTGTGTGTGTGTGAGTCTGTGCGTGTGTGTGTGAGTCTGTGCGTGTGTGTGTGAGTCTGTGCGCGTGTGTGTGAGTCTGTGCGTGTGTGTGTGAGTCTGTGCGTGTGTGTGTGTGAGTCTGTGCATGTGTCTGTGCGTGTGTGTGTGAGAGTCTGTGTGTTTGTGTGTATGTGCGTGTGTGTATGTGTGTGTGTGCGTCTGTGTGTGAGAGTCTGTGTGTGTGTGAGTCTGTGTGAGAGTCTGTTTGTGTGAGTCTGTGTCTGTGTGTGAGTCTGTGTCTGTGTGTGAGTCTGTGTGTGTGTGTCTGTGTGTCTATGTGTGTGTATCTATGTGTGTGTGTGAGAGTATGTGTGTGTGAGTATGTGTGTGTGTGAGTATGTGTGTGTGTGAGTATGTGCGTGTGTGAGTCTGTGCGTGTGTGTGTGAGTCTGTGCGTGTGTGTGAGTCTGTGCGTGTGTGTGTGAGTCTGTGCGTGTGTGTGTGAGTCTGTGCGTGTGTGTGTGAGTCTGTGCGTGTGTGTGTGAGTCTGTGCGTGTGTCTGTGCGTGTGTGTGTGTGTCTGTGTGTGTGTGAGAGTCTGTGTGTTTGTGTGTATGTGCGTGTGTGTATGTGTGTGTGAGAGTCTGTGTGTGTGAGTCTGTGTCTGTGTGTGTGAGTCTGTGTGTGTGTGAGTCTGTGCGTCTCTGTGTGTCTCTGTGTGAGTTTGTGTGAGTCTGTGCGTCTCTGTGTGTCTCTGTGTGAGTTTGTGTGTCTCTGTGTGTCTCTGTGTGAGTCTGTGTGTCTCTGTGTGTGTCTGTGTGTCTCTGTGTGAGTCTGTGCGTCTCTGTGTGTCTCTGTGTGAGTTTGTGTGTCTCTTTGCGAGTCTGTGAGTCTCTGTGTGTGTCTGTGCGTCTCTGTGTGTCTCTGTGTGAGTCTGTGTGAGTCTGTGTGAGTCTGTGTGTCTCTGTGTGTGTCTGTGTGTCTCTGTGTGTCTCTGTGTGAGTCTGTGTGTCTCTGTGTGTCTCTGTGTGAGTCTGTGTGTCTCTGTGTATTCACTCCCTCTCCTCCCTCTCCTCCCTCCCGCCTGCAAGGTGTTACCAGCGCAGCCTCCACACGGCAGTGTCCGAGGGGCCACAGCGAGGAGGGAGCGGCCAAAGAGTCGCCACCACCACCACACCGATCACCACCATCACCACCACCACCACACCGATCACCACCATCACCGCACCGCTCACCACCACCACCACACCGCTCACCTCCACCACCGCCGCCACCACCACACCACTCACTACCACACCGCTCACCACCACCACACCACTCACCACCACCACCGCCAAACCCCTCACCACCGCCGCCACCACCACACCACTCACCTCCACCACCACCGCCGCCACCACCACACCACTCACCGCGCCGGACGACGCTCCGATGGCGTTCCTGAGCGGGCCCGGTGCCCCGTCCCGCTGGGCCGTCGCCAGGAGCTTTGGGCACGGCCAGGAGCAGCCGCTGTGGCGCGCGGCGCTGCTCAGCGGGGCGATGGCGGCGCTGCTTCTGTGGTGCGCCTTGCGCGGGGAGAGCGACGTGGACGCAAAGCTGGGACAGGTGCTAGCGCTGGGAGAAGGGGTGGACGCTGGGGTGGTGGACGCTGGGGTGGTGGACGCTGGGGTGGGGAAATGAGCGACGTGTGTGGAGAGGGGTGGTGGTGGTGGAGTTTGGTGGAGGCGGTGGTGGTGCTGGTGGTGGAGTTTGGTGGAGGCGGTGGTGGTGATGGTGGTGGAGTTTGGTGGAGGCGGTGGTGGTGATGGTGGTGGAGTTTGGTGGAGGCGGTGGTGGTGATGGTGGTGGAGTTTGGTGGAGGTGGTGGAGGTGATGGTGGTGGAGTTTGGTGGAGGTGATGGTGGTGGAGTTTGGTGGAGGCGGTGGTGGTGATGGTGGTGGAGTTTGGTGGAGGTGATGGTGGTGGAGTTTGGTGGAGGCGGTGGTGGTGATGGTGGTGGCGGTGGTGGTGATGGTGGTGAAGTTTGGTGGAGGCGGTGATGGTGGTGGAGTTTGGTGGAGGCGGTGGTGGTGATGGTGGTGGAGTTTGGTGGAGGCGGTGATGGTGGTGGAGTTTGGTGGAGGATACGGTGGTGGAGTTGTGTGTATGGGAGTGAGTGTGTATGTGAGTGTGTATATGTGAGTTTGTGTGAGTGTGTATGTGAGTGTGACTGTGTATGAGTGTGTGTGTAGTGTGTGTGAGTGTATGTGTGTGTGTATGTGAGTGTGTGTGTGTATGAGAGTGTGTGTATGTGAGTTTGTGTGAGTGTGTATGTGAGTGTGACTGTGTATGAGTGTGTGAGTGTATGTGTGTGTGAGTGTATGTGTGTGTGTATGTGAGTGTGTGTGTGTATGAGAGTGTGTATGTGAGTTTGTGTGAGTGTGTATGTGAGTGTGTGTGTGTATGAGAGTGTGTATGTGAGTTTGTGTGAGTTTGTGTGAGTGTGACTGTGTATGAGTGTGTGTGAGTGTATGTGAGTGTGTGTGTGTGTGAGTTTATGTGAGTGTGTGTGTAGTGAGTGTGTGTGTATGGGAGTGTGTGTATGTGAGTTTGTGTGAGTGTGTGTGAGTATGGGAGAGTATGTGTAGTGTGTGTAGTGTGTGTGTGAGTGTGTGTGTATGTGAGTGTGATTATGGGAGTGTGTGTGCAGTGTATGTGAGTGTGTGTGTATGTGAGTGTGATTATGGGAGTGTGTGTGCAGTGTATGTGAGTGTGTGTGTATGTGAGTGTGATTATGGGAGTGTGTGTGCAGTGTATGTGAGTGTGTGTGTATGTGAGTGTGATTATGGAGTGTGTGTGCAGTGTATGTGAGTGTGTGTGTATGTGAGTGTGTTTGTAGTGTGTGAGTATGGAAGTGAGTGTGTGTGTGCGTGTGTGGTAGTGTAGCGGTTAGCGCTACGAACCTGTCGACCCGATTTCGATTCCCGCTCACTGCCAACACCAGTGACGATTATCTGAACTGGTCCTGGGCCTCCCCTAGGTCGACTCAACCTCAAATGAGTACCTGGTGCGGTGTGTAAACATCGCCACTGGGGAGACAAAGGCGGCCGGGCGTGGTGCTGGCCACCCACCCCCTCGTGTGCCGTGCCGGCCTTCATAGGTGCTCGCTAACAGCACTTGCCCCTACAGCCCTGCTAGAGGCTACCTGGGGAGCTTTGTCTGTGTGTGGTGTGTGTAGTACATAGACACTGCTGCTACTAACAGCACTTGCCCCTGCAGCCCTGCTAGAGGCTACCTGGGGCAGCTTTGTCTGTGTGTGGTGTGTGTGGTACATAGACACTGCTGCTGCTAACAGCACTTGCCCCTACAATCTGCAAGAGGCTACCTGGGGGAGCTTTGTCTGTGTGTGGAGGTGCTGCATCTGCATTAAACGCCCTGTGCACTGCGAGTGTTGGAGCTGCAGGGATTGATGGTTGCCTCAGTGTCTCTCTGTGTGTGTGTCTGTGTGTGTATCTGTGTGTGTGTGTGCGTGTGCGTGTGTGTCTGTGTGTGTGTGTGTCTGTGTGTGTGTGACTGTGTGTGTGTGTGTGTCTATGTGTGTGTGTGTGTGTTTATGTGTGTGTGTCTGTGTGTGTGTCTGTGTGTGTCTGTGTGTGTCTGTGTGCGTGTGTCTGTGTGTGTGTGTCTGTGTGTGTCTGTGTGTGTGTGTCTGTGTGACTGTGTGTCTGTGTGTGTGTCTGTGTGTATGTATGTGTGTGTGTCTGTGTGTGTGTCTGTGTGTGTGTCTGTGTGTGTGTCTGTGTGTGTGTGTCTGTGTGACTGTGTGTCTGTGTGTGTGTTGTGTGTCTGTGTGTGTGTCTGTGTGTGTCTGTGTGTGTGTCTGTGTGTGTCTGTGTGTGTGTCTGTGTGTGTCTGTGTGGTCTGTGGTGTGTCTGTGTGTGTCTGTGTGTGTGTCTGTGTGTGTGTCTGTGTGTGTGTGCGTATGTGGAGCTGAGTGGACTTGCCGATGACCGTTTGCAAAACGTGCACCCCCCTAATGGAGCATCTTCGCCGGTTGGAAACATTTAGGCTGGCCTGCCTACGATCCATCCTGGGTTTACCAGCAGGCTGGATTGTGTGAGGAGCTCACAAATCCTTGAAAGATCTGGGCAAAGTCCCATCAGTGAGCTCCTCCGGCAGGCAAGGCTGCGTTGGCTGGGTCATGTAGCCCGCATGCCCAGCCACCGCATGCCTAAACAGCTTTTGTTCGGCCGGATCGAGGGGCTAAACGGGCGCGGCACGGGCTAGAGAAGAGATGGAGTGATGTGGTACAGGAGGACGTGGAGCTGAGTGGACTTGCCGATGACTGGTACCAGCGGTGTCAAGATCGGCCTCTGTGGAGGAGGCTCGTGAAGGACGCTACTACTGGGCAGTGCCAGGCTAGGTGCACCTCGAGGCTACTGGGCAGTTGGAGGCAGTCGCCCTCCAACAACAACGGAGGCGGAGGAGCGACGCTCACAACAACGAGCGGAGCGCCGGGTGGCTAAAGCACAGCAAGTTGACTCGTGAAGGACGCTGCTGCTACTGGGCAGTGCCAGGCTAGGTGCACCTTGAGGCTACTGGGGCAGTTGGGAGGCAGTCGCCCTCCAGTAACAACGAGCGGAGTGCCGGGCCACCGTCCCTCAGCAGTTCACTTTGTCCCACCACTCCACCTTTGAACCTGTCCCTGTGGTCCAGACGCTTGTAGCGATGTCATCACAGATGTCACCGTCAGCGGTTCGGCCTCAGGCAGAGGTCGCAACCAGGTACCCGATACCCGTACCCCACCCGAACCCGTACCCCACCCGAACCCGTACCCTACCCGATACCCGTACCCTACCCGATACCAGTACCCTACCTCCATACCCGTCCCGTACCTACCCGATACCCGTACCCTACCCGATACCCGTACCCTACCCGATACCCGTACCCTACCCGATACCCGTACCCTACCCGATACCCGTACCCTACCCGATACCCGTACCCTACCAGATACCCGTACCCTACCGATACCCGTACCCTACCCGATACCCGACCCTACCCGATACCCGTACCCTACCCGATACCCGTACCCTACCCGATACCCGTACCCTACCCGATACCCGTACCCTACCCGATACCCGTACCCTACCCGATACCCGTACCCTACCCGATACCCGTACCCTACCCGATACCCGTACCCTACCCGATACCCTACCCATACCCGTACCCTACCCGATACCCGTACCCTACCCGATACCTGTACCCTACCCGATACCCGCACCCTACCCGATACCCGTACCCTACCGATACCCGTACCCCACCCGATACCCGTACCCTACCCGATACCCGTACCCTACCGATACCCGCACCCTACCGATACCCGTACCCTACCCGATACCCGCACCCTACCCGATACCCGTACCCTACCCGATACCCGTACCCTACCCGATACCCGTACCCTACCCGATACCCGTACCCTACCCGATACCCGCACCCTACCCGATACCCGCACCCTACCCGATACCCGTACCCTACCCGATACCAGTACCCTACCCGATACCCGTACCCTACCCGATACCCGTACCCTACCCGTACCCTACCCGATACCCGTACCCTACCCGATACCCGTACCCTACCCGATACCCGTACCCTACCCGATGCCCGTACCCTACCCGATACCCGTACCCTACCCGATACCCGTACCCTACCCGATACCCGTACCCTACCCGATACCAGTACCCTACCCGATACCCGTACCCTACCCGATACCCGTACCCTACCCGATACCCGTACCCTACCCGATACCAGTACCCTACCCGATACCCGTACCCCACCCGATACCCGTACCCTACCCGATACCCGTACCCTACCCGTAACCCTACCCGATACCCGTACCCTACCCTACCCGATACCCGTACCCTACCCGATGCCCGTACCCTACCCGATACCCGTACCCTACCCGATACCCGTACCCTACCCGATACCCGTACCCTACCCGTACCCTACCCGATACCCGTACCCTACCCGATACCCGTACCCTACCCGATACCCGTACCCTACCCGATACCAGTACCCTACCCGATACCCTACCCATACCCGTACCCTACCCGATACCCGTACCCTACCCAATACCAGTACCCTACCCGATACCAGTACCCTACCCGATACCCGTACCCTACCCGATACCCGTACCCTACCCGATACCCGTACCCTACCCGATACCAGTACCCTACCCGATACCCGTACCCTACCCGATACCCGTACCTGGCCAGGTACGGGTATCCGTTTGCGGCCGGGTACGGGTAGGCCGTGAGTCACTGGTGAGTCACCACTATGGGAACCTCATTTGCCAGTAAAAATATGATAATTGGTTTTTTACCCTTTTATCTGGCAACAAAACTGACACCTTTTTACAAGGAGTCATGTCAATTATATGTTTACTGGCAAATGAGGTTCCAATGGTGTAAATGCTTCACCCCGAGCTCTCGTACTCTGATGGTGCGTTGTCTTTGAGTTGTCCGCCTTTTGGCGTCATCTGGTCCAACACCATGTGAGACTAGGCTCTAAGGAGAAAAGCTGTCTCGGGTGTGGACCAATCAACTTCAAGGACCATGTGAGACTAGGCTCTAAGGAAAGCTGTCTCGGGTGTGGACCAATCAACTTCAAGGACCATGTGAGACTAGGCTCTAAGGAAAGCTGTCTCGGGTGTGGACCAATCAACTTCAAGGACCATGTGAGACTAGGCTCTAAGGAAAGCTGTCTCGGGTGTGGACCAATCAACTTCAAGGACGGTGCATATCATACATTATCAGAGTTGTGTTGTTTGTATTATGACAGCAGGTATTGCGGTCTATGCAAACATGACTCCTTGTAAAAAGGTGTCAGTTTTGTTGCCAGATAGAAGGGTAAAGAACCAATTATCATGGCGAGTCACCGTTTGTCACTCATCTCCCAACGTCTTGTCTCTTCTCACAATTCAAGTTCCTAGAATCAACCCACCCGCGCCTGCAACGTGGCTTCATCCCAGAGGTCGCAATCGGGTACCCGATACCCGTACCCTACCCGTACCCGGCCGGGTACGGGTAGGGTACGGGTAGGGGACGGGTACGGGTAGGGGACGGGTACGGGTAGGGGACGGGTAGGGTACGGGTAGGATACGGGTAGGATACGGGTAGGGTACGGGTAGGGTACGGGTAGGGTACGGGTAGGGTACGGGTAGGGGACGGGTAGGGTACGGGTAGGGTACGGGTAGGGTACGGGTAGGGTACGGGTAGGGACGGTAGGGTACGGGTAGGGTACGGGTACGGGTAGGGTACGGGTAGGGTACGGGTAGGGTACGGGTACGGGTAGGATACGGGTAGGGTACGGGTAGGGTACGGGTAGGGTACGGGTAGGGTACGGGTACGGGTAGGGTACGGGTAGGGTACGGGTACGGGTAGGGTACGGGTAGGGTACGGGTAGGGTACGGGTAGGGTACGGGTACGGGTACAGGTAGGGGTACGGGTAGGGTACGGGTAGGGTACGGGTAGGGTACGGGTAGGGTACGGGTACGGGTAGGGGTACGGGTAGGGTACGGATAGGGTACGGGTAGGGTACGGGTACGGGTAGGGTAGGGGACGGGTAGGGTACGGGTAGGGTACCTGTTTGTGACCCTGGTGCGGCCGGGTCCGGGTAAGGAATCAAAACCCAGATTTGAAGCTTTCGTGACTGCAATGATTCATATTCTTAGGTTTTTTTCGGTAAAGTCACCAGGTAGGTAAAAACATTAAAAAGTAAAATATTTTTAATGTTTTTACCTACCTGGTGACTTTACCGAAAAAAAACCTAAGAATATGAATCAAAACCCGTTCGTGACCTTAGCATCCACGTCTCCTCCGGCACTTTGAACAATTTCAAGACCCGGATCGCTTTGCCTCAACACGTGGTGCATCAAAACTAATCGGAGGGGGGGTTTCCCCTTTTTTTCTGGCAACAAAACTGACACCTTTTGCAAGGAATCATGCTTACATTAACTACAACACTCGCAGTCAAATGCAAACGAAAAACTACTATGCTCTGATCATTTATGCACTGTCCTTGAAACTGATTGGTCCACACCAGAGACGACTTTGCGTTGTCTGTGAACTGTGCGCCTTTTGGCGTCATCTGGTCGAACACCAAATGAGACTGGGCTCTAAAGAAAGTGAGTCACACACAGAGACACACACACACAGACTCACACAGACACACACACACAGACTCTCACACACAGAGACACACACAGACACACACACACAGAGACACACACACACAGACACACACACACAGACTCTCACACACAGAGACACACACACACAGACTCTCACACACAGAGACACACACACACAGACTCTCACACACACACACAGAGACACAACACACACAGACTCTCACACACAGAGACACACACAGACTCACACACAGAGACACACACAGAGACACACACACAGAGACACACACACACAGACTCTCACACACACACAGAGACACACACACACAGAGACACACACACAGACTCTCACACACAGAGACACACACACACAGACTCTCACACACAGAGACACACACACACAGACTCACACAGACACACACACACAGACTCTCACACACAGAGACACACACAGACACACACACACAGAGACACACACACACAGAGACACACACACACAGACTCTCACACACAGAGACACACACACACAGACTCTCACACACACACAGAGACACACACACACAGACTCACACACACAGACTCTCACACACAGAGACACACACACACAGACTCTCACACACACACAGAGACACACACACACAGACTCACACACACACAGAGACACACACACACAGACTCACACACACAGACTCTCACACACAGAGACACACACACACAGACTCTCACACACAGACTCACACACACACAGACTCTCACACACAGAGACACACACACACAGACTCTCACACACACACAGAGACACACACACACAGACTCACACACACAGACTCTCACACACAGACTCTCACACACAGAGACACACACACACAGACTCTCACACACACACAGAGACACACACACACAGACTCTCACACACAGACTCACACACACAGACTCTCACACACAGAGACACACACACACAGACTCTCACACACAGACTCTCACACACAGAGACACACACACACAGACTCACACACACAGACTCTCACACACAGAGACACACACACACAGACTCTCACACACAGACTCACACACACACAGACTCTCACACACAGAGACACACACACACAGACTCTCACACACAGACTCACACACACACAGACTCTCACACACAGAGACACACACACACAGACTCTCACACACACACAGAGACACACACACACAGACTCACACACACAGAGACACACACACAGACTCTCACACACAGAGACACACACACACAGACTCTCACACACAGAGACACACACACAGACTCTCACACACAGAGACACACACACACAGACTCTCACACACAGAGACACACACACACAGACTCTCACACACAGAGACACACACAGACTCTCACACACAGAGACACACACACACAGACTCTCACACACAGAGACACACACACACAGACTCTCACACACAGAGACACACACACACAGACTCACACACACAGACACACACACACAGAGACACACACACAGAGACACACACACAGACTCTCACACACAGAGACACACACACACAGACTCTCACACACAGAGACACACACACAGACTCTCACACACAGAGACACACACACACAGACTCTCACACACAGAGACACACACACACAGACTCTCAACCACACACCAGAGAGACACACACACACAGACTCTCACACACAGAGACACACACACACAGACTCTCACACACAGAGACACACACACACAGACTCACACCACCACAGACACACACACAACAGAGACACACACACAGAGACACACACACAGAGAACACACACACAGACACACACACACACAGACTCTCACACACAGAGACACACACACACAGACTCACACACAGAGACACACACACAGACACACACACACAGACTCTCACACACAGAGACACACACAGACTCACACACAGAGACGCTCACACACACAGACTCTCACACACAGAGACACACACACACAGAGACTCTCACACACAGAGACACACACATACAGACTCTCACACACACAGACACACACACAGACCCTCACACACAGATACTCACATAGAGACACAGACTCGCACACAGATGATGTCATCTTCACTTCAGAGTTCAACAGCCCCGCTCTGCATCCACACCCTGCTTATATACCCTGCCCAGGCCACGCCCCCTTCACAGGCCACGCCCCCTGCCCAGGCCAGCCTCCCTGCCCAGGCCACGCCCCCTGCCCAGGCCACGCCTCCCTGCCCAGGCCACGCCCCCTGCCCAGGCCACGCCTCCCTGCCCAGGCCACGCCCCCTGCCCAGGCCACGCCCCCTGCCCAGGCCACGCCCCCTTCACAGGCCACGCCCCCTGCCCAGGCCACGCCCCCTGCCCAGGCCACGCCCCCTTCCCAGGCCACGCCCCCTGCCCAGGCCACGCCTCCCTGCCCAGGCCACGCCCCCTGCCCAGGCCACGCCTCCCTGCCCAGGCCACGCCCCCTGCCCAGACCACGCCCCCTGCCCAGGCCACGCCCCCTTCCCAGGCCACGCCCCCTGCCCAGGCCACGCCTCCCTGCCCAGGCCACGCCCCCTTCCCAGGCCACGCCTCCCTCCCCAGGCCACGCCCCTTCCCAGGCCACGCCCCCTTCACAGGCCACGCCTCCCTCCCCAGGCCACGCCTCCCTGCCCAGGCCACGCCTCCCTGCCCAGGCCACGCCTCCCTGCCCAGGCCACGCCCCCCTGCCCAGGCCACGCCCCCTCCCCAGGCCACGCCCCCTTCACAGGCCACGCCTCCCTTCCCAGGCCACGCCCCCTTCACAGGCCACGCCCCCTTCCCAGGCCACGCCTCCCTTCACAGGCCACGCCCCTTCCCAGGCCACGCCCCCTTCCCAGGCCACGCCTCCCTTCCCAGCCACGCCCCCTTCCCAGGCCACGCCTCCCTTCCCAGGCCACGCCCCCTTCACAGGCCACGCCCCCTTCCCAGGCCACGCCCCCTTCCCAGGCCACGCCCCCTTCCCAGGCCACGCCCCCTTCACAGGCCACGCCCCCCTCCACCACGTGACCCCCCAGGCCACGCCTCCCTCCACCACGTGACCCCCCCCAGGCCACGCCCCCCTCCACCACGTGACCCCCCCCAGGCCACGCCTCCCTCCACACGTGACCCCCCCAGGCCACGCCCCCTTCACCACGTGACCCCCCAGGCCACGCCTCCCTCCACCACGTGACCCCCCAGGCCACGCCCCCTTCACCACGTGACCCCCCAGGCCACGCCTCCCTCCACCACGTGACCCCCAGGCCACGCCTCCCTCCACCACGTGACCCCCCAGGCCACGCCCCCTTCACCACGTGACCCCCCCCAGGCCACGCCTCCCTTCACCACGTGACCCCCCAGGCCACGCCCCTCCACCACGTGACCCCCCAGGCCACGCCCCCTTGTACGGGCTGACACAGTAGTGACCGTTCTATGTCACTACACACACATCCGTCCGCGTGCAATTTGCAAGGCCCCGCGGTCACACGGACATATTTCATTTCAAGGTTATGATCCCTTATCTTTGTTTTGTGTCGGTAAAGTCACGGAGGTGAGAAATGTAAGTAAATTAAATCACGGGGGGACAACTTGGCGAAAGCACAAACCACCTGAAGAAGGGTGCTTGTGTTAGGCCCGAAACGTCGTGAGTGAATTGACTTTGCCGACACAAAACCAAAGTGGGTGAATTCTTGCAGTCACGGAAATTTCAAATCTCGAACTGCCCTTCATCCATTCAGACGCTGTCTTT